>JAJTVC010002349.1:0-40766 GCA_022433055.1 Begonia peltatifolia | reverse complement strand
TCTAGTTTTTTGTTCACTCTGATACCATATCTGTAACGCCCCGTACAACAACGCCCTGTAAACCCCTCTAGTTTCTGGTTTGCTCTGATACCATAACTGTAACACCCCACGAAAACCCACTGTGGTTCCAGGTTCACTAACCACACTCTTATTTGTAAAATTTGACAAATTTTGAGAAAATCTAAAACTTTGTTCCACTTAAAACAACACCGTTGAAAATGTTTAAAAACGTCGCAGCGGAAGACTTTGATCAAAAATCAGTTTAAATAAAATTTTGAGTTTTGTAAAACATAGAAAGGATTTTCAGTCGACACCTCCTTGCAGCGGTCGACACCCTGATCCTCTTTGCCCGCCCTGGTCGAACCTCGCGGTAGACACCCCTACGTTCGTCACACAGAGCGGTCGACACTTGTCTTCGCCGGTTGACACTTTAATCCTCTCTGCCTGCCTTGGTCGAACACTGTGGTCAACACCTTTACGTTCATCACACAGAGCGGTCGACACTTGTCTTCACCGGTCGCACTTTAATCCTCTATGCCCGTCCCGGTCGAACCTCGTGATCGACACTCTCACTATTTTTACACTAATCGATCGACACCTAAAGACATAGGTCGACATCTAGTTTGGTTCTGTCCCTGTAGGTCGAGCCCCGCGGTTGACATTTGCCTAGTTTGATTTACAATTAGGCATACCGGTCGACACCTTGCACCAGCAGTCTAAAACTATACTCAGCACTCAACATAAAAATGAACGACGAAAACCCCCAATCAATTAAGCCACAAAGTAAAACCTAGATTTTTCCATCAAAACCTCACAAGTAGTTTCAAAATACATCCATGCATCATCCCGACTATTAGCGTTTAAAACTCACCTATACATTTAACACGGACTCCTCAAAATACATTCTTCAAAACTCACCATTTTCTCTAAAACGTTCTCAACAGGTCGGGTTGCCCTAACACACTCCACCCATCGGCACATGGTGGTATGCCGCCAACTGTCTGCTAATCTTGTTTGCTCTTGGGAAACTCACCCACTGTGTCTTCAACACCTACACCACAAAACACACAACACAAGCCTAACGCTCAGTAAGTAGTGCAAAAATGAACATACAAACCATCAATGCAATCCTAACGCATGCAGTCTCTACTTTCTCACTCATGCTGTCACACCATAACACGTATCGCACGATCCTCATACAGAGTTGGGAAGCGGATCAAGTTTCTCAAGTCGATTCTCTGTCTACGTCGAAGGGTGAATCACTTCCTTCTAGGCTGCGTCGTACAACCGCCCCAGGAAGCTGACCCTTAAGCCACACCATTCCTGACACGTCGCCACTGTCTCGGCTCAACCAGCAACGGGGCCCAAGAGTCGCACACGCATCTCGTGTCAACGATCCTATTACAGAGTTGGGAAGCAGATCAGGTTTCCCAAGTCGATTCTCTGTTTGCGTCGAAGGGCGAATCACTTCCTTTAAGGCCACGTAACCATTTTCCTCACCATTCGCATACCACACCCATACTAAAAACTGTGCTCAAATTCATTTTCGTTACACTTTTCAAAAACATGATGTATGACTGAAACAAAACATGCAAAACATACAGTACACGCAGCCATTCCTACCGTCCTATGGTGTAGGCCCTTAAGGGCAACGCACATTCATACATTACTTACCTGGCGTCCTACCTTTCCGTAGTGCTCTTTTCTATCATTTTCTCGGTCTTAACCTATCACATAACCAATTCACATTAAAACTAATCTCACAACTAATTCTACGTATTAAAAACTATGGCTACTAACTCAATCCATCAATACCCGACTAAAACGGCTCCCTAACCCGAATTTTGGCCAAAAATTGACTTAGCTTCCAATGCGCATAACTTTTGCGTCGGTTATCGGAATCACTCGATTCCAATGGCTAAACTCTCCACTCATAACCTGGTTTAACATACAAAAAGGTTTTCTCAAACAAACATTTGTAGCTAGGCCAAAAATTCAAGAACTATAATGCCTGAAGTTCTTTTCGCTAAATTAATTTTCAGATTTATGTAATTGTAATCGGTGGAGTTTTAGTTGGAATCGAGAGTGGAGAATTTCTACCATTAAGTAAAATATTATTTTGAGGTTAATGAAGAAGAGAAAATTCTAAGTATCCAACCAGAGACGAACCGAATAACAGATTTATTAAACAATTAAGGTTTGAGGGCGAAATAGTAATTAATATTAATTATATTAGCTAATATAATTAATATTTATAAAAAAAAGAGAAGGGGGCAGAGAACAACCCCCACCCCGCAGAAACTTCTCTTTTTCTCTTCTCCCTCGGCGAAACTTCTTCTCCAAGTTGCGATTCTTCTCAGTTCCTCTTCACTTATTCAAATTTAAGGTATGATTTAGTTAGTTTTGAGTAGATAGTTAGTTTTTTAGTTGTTTTAAGTATTAAAAATAAAGTTAGTGAGAGTATTGGATAGTTTGGTAAAAACCTATAAGGAGGATACAAGAATTTGAAGTTAGATTTGATTTTTATCCGTATGTTGGTGTTTAAGTTGGAAGTAGGAGTAGATTATGGGATTTTATGGAAAGAATTGAGCATTTGGATAGTCGAATACTCAGATTGTGGAATAGTTTCCATTCGACCTCATTCGATCAAGCTGTAAGTGTTGGATTAGAAGTTGAATTAAACTGTTAGAAATTAGACGCCCTCAGAAGTCCGTAGCATTTCAAATCGTTCAAATCGGACTAATATTGGATAAGTTGTGCAATTCCAAATTTGGTAAAAAATTGTCTAGGATTTCTGGTTTAGATAGATTAGTTGTAAAATTGTGATTCCCTTTATAGTTTTATGAAATGAAAGGAAAATAGAATTAATGAATGTGTGGTTTTATAGGTTCTCCAATTTTCCAGTTAGCGTATGAAGTTGCGAACGTGTTGTTAAGTACGCTAGGTAAGTAGTGCAGTAGATGTTTTGCTCTCGGGCCTACATCACACTTTGGTAGGATGCATGCACGTTTATTTTATGTTATATTTTAGTGATTATG
Organism: Begonia peltatifolia; assembly: GCA_022433055.1. Lineage (NCBI taxonomy): Eukaryota > Viridiplantae > Streptophyta > Magnoliopsida > Cucurbitales > Begoniaceae > Begonia > Begonia peltatifolia. Next base: position 37,728 of record JAJTVC010002349.1, on the reverse strand, counting down.
CATCATGGTTTTAAAGTAAGAACGAAACGAAAATGAATTTTCATCTTTTTACGAATAAAACAGTAGGATGAGACGAATGAAATGAAAAAGTACGTAAGAAGATAATGAAGATGGGGTTGAGTGGTCTTTTCCACAGATGTGGACTATGAGTTGTATCACTTCTTCTCCCGCTTTACGTGATGGCCTTTTCTCGAGAGATGGACTGCGAGGTGCGTCACTTTACTAGATCAAGGTTGCCCTTGTCCCGTGAGGTGCACCGCAAGATGTGTAACATTGATCAAGCACGTAAAGAAGAACCAATTAGTAAGAAGATAAAGAAGATGTAAGAAAGAGATTAAAATGAAAGTAGAGACGAAACTGTAAAAACTGCATATGTTAAGCTATGAGTGTTTACAGTGTTTATGTTTTATACTTTACTTATTTACCATTAGGTTAATAGATGAGTTTTGTGATGTAGGTAACTAGGTAGTAGGCTGTGAGTACCCTGAACAAGCCCAGGACTAGGAGGCGGTTGGAGTAGTGCACTCATGAATAGTCGGGCCGGCTGTTAGGGCATTTTTACCAGGGCAAGGGTATGTGAGGGAGTTAGTTGAATCGAGTTTAGTCGAAATAGTTTTGAGTTGTTTTGAGTCGATTGCAGTCATGTGGATGTATAGATAGATTTCAAACTTCAGTAGACGTTTTTCTATATAAATAATGATTTTGATTTGATGGAAAAGTGTACGTTTTGTTATTTTATCGTTGAGTCGAATTTCGGTGTTTTCTTTGAAAGATTAAGGTTTTTAGGCAGAATTCAGTGAAAGAAGTGTCGACCTATAGGTTGAGTGGTTGACCAAGCCTAGCAAGTGTCGACCAATATTTAGAAGGTGTCAACCGCTTAGTGAGAAAATACGTACAGAGTGTCGACCTGCACGTAAGAGGGTCGACCAAACTTTGTAGGTGTCGACCGCTTGGGTCAACCAATGCAGACAGAGGGAAATGAACTGTGGACCGGTGCATGCAAGTGTCGACCGGTAGTGTAAACTAGACGGTAGTGTCGACCTCAAGGATCGACTGACGTAGACAGAGAGAAATGCAGTGTTGACTGGTGCATGCAAGTGTTGACCGGTAGTGTGAAATAGATGGGAGTGTCGACCTTAAGGATCCATTGACGCAGACACAAAGAAACATAGTGTCGACCGATGCATGCAAGTGTCGACCGATAGTCAAATGTAGATGCAAGTGTCGACCGGGGTCGACCGAAAATGTCTTTTAGTATTTAAAAACTAGAAATTTTATTTAAAATGATTTTAATCAAAGTCTTCTGCTGCGACGATTTCTAACGTTTTCAAAAAGGTTATTTTAACACGACAAACAAATTTTTAAATTTTTACTCGAATTTTTCCTAGCATATTTATGGGAGTAGTAGTAGCGAGCGTATCGAGAACCGTGAGGATTTTCGGGTCGCTACATAGATGGTATCAGAGCCAAATGGTCAAATTGTTCAAACGATTACCTAACAATGCCGATCGCCGCACGACATGCTTCGACAACTGTAAGTGTTTAAGTTTAGCTTTATTTATTAGATACTTATGAGAGTAATTAACTTTTGTTCAGGAAATTAGCCGTAATGTCTAGACGACCAGGGCGTCCAAGAGTGCCGAGAGAGGTAGCTGATTCAAGGAGTGAAAATGTTTCGATAACGATCAGACAGCTGATCGAGTTGGTGAATCGGCAGTCTCAACAGTTAGGGATTTTACTGAATCGAGAAGTCCAAGGAAGTGCAGGCTCTAGCTCTAGCCATGATCAGTCGGATAACAGATTTCGGAGGTTACGACCGCTGACGTTTGAAGGACAGTCATCGGATTCGACAGCTGCAGAGGAGTGGGTCTCTACCATGGAATGTATGTTTAAGTATACGAAGGTAGACGAGGAGGACAAGGTCTCGCTAGCCATATTTCATCTAGCGAAAGACGCCAGGTTTTGGTGGGAGTCTGTGGAGACACCATTGATGCACAACACATGACATGGGAGAAATTTAAAGATGCCTTTTATAACAAGTATTTTAACAGTCCAGTGCAGGCAGCGAAGAGAATGAAGTTCCTACAGTTGAAACAAACTGGATCGATAACCGAGGACAACTGACAGTTTGAGTCCTTATCCTAGTTTGCCAGCAATTTGCTGAGCCAGAATGAGGATAAGGTGTTTCATTTCGTACAAGGATTAAAGCCGGAGATATACAAGGGCGTAAAGATAGCAGGAACTCAAGAAGTGCCATATTCAAAAATGGTGGCAAAGGCACTAGAGGTGGAGGAAGCTGAAATGAAACGTGTTAAGCAGCGAGAAACTTCCAGCAGATTTTTCAAGAAAGTTGCCCCACAACAGAGTAGAAGTGCCTCCTAGCAGCAGCAACAGAGGGGCACTAAGAGGTTCAGCGAGAGTTCAAGCACCAGGGTAGTAGCAAAAGGCCTCAGGGGCCGGTGTAGTACCCCTAGTGCCCTAAGTGCTTGAGACATCACCTGGGTGAATGTAGACTGAGCTCGAGAAAGTGCTACAATTGCAACGAAGCTAGACATTTAGCTAGAGATTGCTCGAAGCCCAGAGTGACTCAGTGTTTCAATTGCAATGAGGTGGGCCATGATCGAGTCAGGCGATGATGACCAGCCAGCTGTATTGTCAGGTACCATACTAATAAATTCTGTACCTACTTATACTTTGATTGATTCCGCTGTGACACACTCGTTTATTGCAACTACGTTCGCGGTCAATCTAGATGTATGACCTATAGCAACGGACTATAGTTATGAAGTGATGTTGCCTTCTGGTGGGTGTATGCATTCTAATTAAGTTGTATGAGATAGTGTAGCGTCGGTGGGAAGAAAAAGTTTATTAGCCGATCTCATTATTATGGGCATAACTGGATATGATGTGATATTGGGAATGAGTTGGTTGTTCAACCACTACGCTACAATCGAGTGCAGGACGGGGACAGTGAGTTTTCAATCCCCAGATGGTGAGATGCACATCTTTCAGGCCGCGAGGAATGCCCGGACGATATCTGTCATGGCGCCTGTCAGTGCTTGTCAAGAATTCATTGGTGAGTCTTTTGGTTTTCTCGCCAGTATTATAGATATGCAAATTCTCAGAGATTAAAGGCCGCAGGATGTTTTGATTGTTTAAGAATTCCCTGAAGTTTTTCAAGATGAATTACTCGATTTGCTTCTGAATCGAGAACTAGAGTTTGCTATAGACGTATATCCAGGAGTTGAGCCGGTGTCGAAGAATCCTTATAGATTGGCACCAACGAAGCTGAAGGAGTTAAAGAAGTAATTAGAAGAGTTGATGGAGAAATGATTTATACGCTCCAGCTTTTCGCCGTGGGGTGCGCCGATCCTTTTCATCAAGAAGAAGGTTGGATCGTTACGGATGTGCATCGACTACAAGGAGTTGAATAAGCTGATGATTAAGAACAAGTGCCTTTTGCCATGAATAGACGATCTATTTGATCAACTCCAGGGTGCACGAGTGTTTTCAAAGATTGACTTGAGGTCGGGTTATTACCAGATAAAGGTCAGGTCAGAAGGTATTCTGAATACAGCTTTTTGGATGCGGTATGGACATTATGAATTCTTAGTGATATCTTTCGGATTGACGATTGCTCCAGCCGCTTTTATGGATCTAATGAACAGAGTATTCCATGATTATCTTGATAAATTCGTCATAGTGTTTATCGATGATATATTGGTGTATCTTGTAACGCTCTGAAAACTTACCCGTTTCTGGTACGTTCATTGTTCCGATCCCACATCTTTAACGCCCTCGAGTAGTCCCCGGACTCGGGTCACCAACCGTACACTCGCTTCCCATCCCGAAAAAATTCGTATAAAATTTAAAACTTTTGGTTTTTCGACTAAAAACGGTGTCTTCGAAAAATATTTAAGAAAGCCGCAGCGGAAACACTCATTTAAAATCATTTTAAATAAACTTCACCTTTAAGACATAAAAATAAAGAGACCGCTCGACACCTGCAAACGTTGGTCGACAATTGGGTCGTCTCGGGCTTTCCATCGGTCGACACCGCGTTTCCCTCGGGTCTTCTCGTTGGTCGACATTAGGAATCACCAGTCGACACTTCCACGTTCAACTCAGAGAGTGGTCGACATCTGCTTTCACAGGTCGACACTTTGACCCTCTTTGCCCGCGCAGATTGATCCCCGCGGTCGACACTCTTATCATTTTTACACTAACCGGTCGACACCCACGGTCGCCGGTTGACACCTCATTTCTCTCTGCCTGCATTGGTCAAATCCTTCGGTCATCACTCAACTTCCAATTTACACTGACCGGTCGACACCTATGGAATTCGATCAACACTTCACACCAGCATCATAAAATAATAGCAGCTACAAAAGAAACGGACACGAAAACTTCCCCGAATTAAAACTACCGGTTAAGAACCTGAATCATTCATTTAAACTCTTTCAAATAGTTCAACATGTACCTATAAATCAATACCGACTATCAACACCCACACCTATCTATGCCTCAAAATCTATACACTCGACATAGAGCTCACAAAACACAACTTCCAGAACCTACCTTCCGGCATCACTCCACGGGTCAGGCCGCCATGACAAACTCCACTTGCCGGCACACGGTAGTACGCCGCCAACCACCTATTCATCCTGTCTAGGCTATGACAACTCATCTGCTGGAAATTCTGCACCTACACCACGGAACACACAACATAAGCCTAACGCTCAGTAAGCAGTGCAATATGAAACGTAAAACGACAATACAATCCTATCACATGTAGTCTCTACGTTCTCGCTCATGTTGTCACAACCGGTGCCGCGTGGTATGGCCGCGCCATGGTGAGTCTGGACTCTCTCGCCACCTCACACCCTGGGACGTCGCCATCGTCCCGGTTCATACAGCAACGAGGCCCTCAAACCGTACCGACGCATCACTCTACGTACCGCAACCATTCAGGGTGAAGTTGCACACACTCGCCACATCATCCCCTGGCACGTCGCCATCGTCATGGTTCCTCCAGTAACAAGGTCATAGTTGTACACCACCACACGCACACCGCAGCAGCCATTCTAGGGTGAGGTTGGACGCACTTGCCACACCACACCCTGGCACGTCGCCACCGTTACGGTTTCTCCAACAACGGGGCCTAGCTACTAACACACATATCGTCCTCCCCACCACACCTCGCACGTAAAACCATGCTCAAATTCCTTTTCGTTTTTGTTTCAAAAATATGATGCATGTCAAACAATACACACGCATAACACAATCAACCATCATAAACCAAACGTTCTTCGGTGTAGGCCCACCTGGGCAAAACATATGTATACACTACTTACCTGACGTCCTAAATCTCCGTGGTGCTCGTCTCACCCGAAACCTGCTCAACCTACAACAAACCCGGTTTTCCGTCAAAATTCATCCCACTACTCTACTTGTCGACTAAAATTACCATACTAGCTTAACACTTCACGAACTCGCCAAAATCGTTCACTAACCTATCTCGGCTCCAAATTCAACCTAACTTCCGATGCACATAACTTTTGCGTCGGTTATCAGAATCACTCGATTCCAGCGGCCAAATGCTCTAATCATAACCTAGTTTAACACACCAAAAGAGTTTTTGAACCCGACACTCCTATCCCGACGGAAAATTCAAAGTCAATCTCGTTCTATGGCTTAAAATTTCCACATTCTCGGTTTCTCGCTCAAATTCGCTCACTTCCTCGCCTATATATCGCATTTATCCTCAATAACCCATTACAATCAATAGTAAACCCAATAAACACTCCAACCCTAAAACCCTAAATCTCAATCTACCAATTTTTATCAAACTCTAATCCTAACCCAAAACAAAACAATAAACTAATCAAACCTAACTTAAACTGTCGAAGTGGAGAGTAAAATGGAGGAATGGCGTTGCGTCGATGGAGAGAAAGTCCTCGAAGGAGGGCTTTGCTCTCCGTTTCTCTTCGCGCGGGCTGGGGGGGAGCCGAGGAAGAAATACAGAGGAGGGTGAGAGTTACAATTCCTCCCCCTCTCTGTTACTTATTTATTAATTTAATATTTTTTTAATTAATAATAATAATAACTAATTACTATTTCACACTTACACTTTAATCCTTTAATCCAACAGCTATTCAATCTGTTTGCAGTCGGATTCTTAAAATTTTCTACTCACCATTAGTCTCGAAATAATTCTCCACCTAACCTTACAAATTTTTCGCTCTCCATTCCGACCCGAACCCCGTCGATTATTGCCCGAACAACCCGAAAATCGATACCGCGAAAATACTGGGTGTTACATCCTCCCCTCCTTAAAAAATTTTGTCCCCAAAATTTGTGCAACCATAGTTTCCCGGCATCGACACCAGAAAGTCCACTATCTCATATCCAGGCCCTCTCTCCGAGCAACGTCAAGTCTACCTTAATTTCTTAGTTCTTTAACGTCCTTGCATTTAACTTCATTACTCACCTAGTGATCATCTTACATATCCTCGTGTCCGCTCCATTTGTATTTTAAAACTTTAGTGGTCCATCCACTAAGGTCTTAACCTCACGTTCCTCCCATCAATAGTTTCTAAAACCACGTATACAATTTGGGTCCCATGACCACATTTGTTATCTTCAATCTAAATAATTTCATCCTTAACTATGCATTGAGCACCACCCGATTCCCATAATTCAATTATGTATGTTACACTCAACTGTTCATTAATTTTATCAGTTATAATCTAACTTCTCTAAGTTCTCTATTCTAATTCCATACCTAGCCTCCCTTAGCTATAATTCGCTCAAAACCTAGCTTCCCTACCCCAATCATCACTACAGGTTTCATATTTGAACCATTATAAGCTACTCTCTTTAAACTTTAATTGTTTCTGAACACTCTTTCCGCTTCCTCACACTGATTCGTCCAAGAATCTTATTGTTCGCAAACTTATTGTTGACTATGCTACACTGTTGCTCCAAATCTGTTCAAATTCTTACGTTCTCAGGTCCACCTCACTAGTGCTTCTATTCAATTATCTATAACCCCAATATCTAAAATTACCTAGCTGAATCTCTTCCTTACATCTCCCTCAACAAAATTTTATCCAAATTCTAAATTCCCAAACTCATACTTAGCATCATCGATAAAATATAACTCTAGATATCCTCGAGTAACATTTGTTTCAACTAATTATCAAAATTTAAAATTTCGAAGTCCCTAAATTTTCACTGATAAACTAAACCTCTTTTCACAATCTTTGTTGGTACTCCACCGTCTTATCGACGTAACTTCACAAAATATCCCCTAATAAGAGCCTCAAACAATCATCTCATCCATATACCTTTAACCAACAATACCGGAAATCATGCGCTTGGACTCCTAACTTATTCTTAGATTTCTCAACCCCCTTTCAACTAGTCTAATCTCCCAATACAACCATATATATTTTCACTCTCCCAATTACTACTCTCCTTGTCTTTTCATAGTAAAGGTTACCCTACGTGTCGTATTGAATATAGTCTTGAGCCTACATTTCACAACCTCAGTGGGATCAACTATAGCCCCATAAACTAACTCTCACGTCCTCAAGTCAAAGGAACCTTCCCATTGTCACATTATCACCTTATATCACATGATCCAAGCAAAGGCGCTTCCTTGACGGCAACAACGCACTATAAAATTGCCCATAAGAGCTGGGCACTAAATTTGCCTTGACCACGAAGACAGCAAACACAAACGAATACGCGACACCCGTATCGACAAGGGCGTAAGCCGCCATGCCCGAAATAAATATTACCTGAGATCTTCGATGGTTGGGCAGCATCATCTGGCTCAATGAGGGCAAAGACCCTCGGCGCCACCCTCGCTGGAGCCTTATTCAAACTCGAGCAATCCTTAGCAAAATGCCCCACCTTATTGCAATTGAAGCACCAGTTCTGTCGCCGCTTCACACAATCTCTGGACATGTGGCCCACCTTACCACAGTTCTAGCATCGCCTCGCGCCTATCCTGCACTCACCGGGGTGATTCTTCTTGCACTTAGGGCATATAGGGAACCGCCCGAACCCTTGAGCCGCTTATTGCTCCCCAGGCTGCCCGAGCTATCGTTGGCCCTCTTCAGGCCCTTCTGTTGGGACGATTCCTCCCCACTCTGCTGAGACAGTAACTCCTTGAAAAATAGTCTGGACTGCCATTTAAGCAGTTCTCTGTAGCTGGGAAGCTTCATTCCCACTTCCTCGATGTCCAATGCCTTGGCCACAACATCCTCATAAGGCACCCCTCGCGACCCTGCTATTCGCATGCCCACGTATACGTTTAGTTTTAATCCCTGCACGAACTGGTGTACCTTGTTCTTATCTAGGCTCACCAAATGTTTGGCAAACCGAGACAGCGCCTCAATTTGTCTCACATACTCGGCCACAGTACCCGTCTGTCTCAACTGTACGAACTTAACAATTTTCTGGGTTCTGATCGAGTGGCTGAAATACTTACGAAAGAATATTGCCTTAAACTCTTCCTAGGTCATGACCTTCACATCTCTCATGGCCTTCACCGTATCCCACTAAAATCGGGCATCCTTGGCCAGGTGGAATGCAGTACTGGAAACTCTGTCCGGATCATCCATCTTGGCATAGTCCATCATGTCTTCCATACTCCGAATCCACTCCTCAGCAATGAGTGGCTCCGAAGACGATCCGTCGAACACTGGGGGTCTAAGCCTTTGCAACCTATCACCCCCATGATCTGTCAAAGTCTGGGCACTAGACTAGCCATGGTCCTCTCTACTCACGAACTGCTGCAGCTGCTGTGACTGGCAGTTGACCAACTCGGTAAGTTTTCTAATGGCGTCATCAATATCGCCTACAGCTCTACGCATCTCTCTAACCATATCGCTAAACATGTACACCACAACATCTAGTGAGTCCAAACAAAACTACGAGGACTCTAAGAAATACTTATAGTTGGTGAAGCTCTCTCATGCATCAACTGGTGGTATTAAGAGATCCATCAAACAACTACCATACCCTCTTCTTACCTATTAACCGTCCCCTCTACTTTTTCCCCAAGCGGTGTGGGAATTGCGGCAGGCCCTCTTACCTTCACAATCGCACCCCTCCATCGAGGGATCTGACATCCTCGTCTGCCACACTTCCAGTTGGGTAAAAGCTCTGATACCATGTCTGTAACGCCCCAAAAACCTACCCGTTTCTGGTACGTTCACTACTCCGACACCACATCTTTAACGCCTCTGAGTCATCCCCGGACCGGGTTGCCAACCGTACACTCGCTTCTCACCCCGACAAAATTCGTATAAAATTGAAAACTTTTTGTATTCGACTCAAAACGACGTCTTCAAAAAATATTTAATAAAACTACAGCGAAAAAACACATTTAAAATCGTTTTAAATAAACTTCACCGTTTAAGACATAAAAATAAAGAGACCAGCTAACACTTGAAAATACCGGTCGACACCTGGGTTGTCTTGGGTTTTCCATCGGTCGACACCGTGTTTCCCTCGGGTCTTTTCATCGGTCGACACTAGGAATCACCGGTCGACACTTCCACGTTCAACTCAGAGAGTGGTCGACATCTGCTTTTACAGGTCAACACTTTGACCGTCTCTGCCCGCGCAGGTCGACCCTCGCGTTCAACACTCTCATCAATTTTACACTAATCGGTCGACACCCACGGTCGCCGATCGACACCTCATTTCCCTTTGCCCGCATCGGTCGAATCCCTCGATCGACACTCGCCTTCCGATTTACACTGACCGGTCGACACCTATGGACTTCGATCGACACTTTACACCAGCATCCTAAAATAACAGCAGCTCCAAAAGAAACAGACACGAAAGCATCCCCGAATTAAAACTACTGGTTGAGAACCTGAATCATTCATTTAAACTCTTTCAAATAGTTCAACATGTACCTATACATCAATCCCGACTATCAACACCCACACTCATCTATGCCTCAAAATCTATACATTCGACATAGACCTCACAAAACACAACTCCCAGAACCTACCTCACGGCATCACTCCGCGGGTCGGGCCGCCGTGACAAACTCTGTAATACCCAGAATTTTCGTTTAAACTGCTTTCGAATTTTGTAATTTGTAATCGGTGAAGTTTTGGTCTAAATTAATAACGAAAAATTTTGGCCCCTAAGTGAAGGGTTATTTTAAGCCCAATGGTGGAAAGAGAAGTTAAAGAATATAACCAGAGTCGGATGAAATCACAGAATTGTGAGACGGTTTAAGGTGTAGGGCAATTTAGTAATTATGAAAAAAAAAAGAGAAAGGGAAAGCTGAGAAGAAGAAACAGAGTTCTTCTTCCCAGCAAACCCTCTCCCTTCGTTCTTCTCTCTCGCGAGCCAGCATCCCCTCTTCTCTGTGCAGCGATCAAGTTTTCTTACATGAATTTTTGAATTTACGGTAAGTTCTCGTTAGTTGTGCGTAGTTAGTTGGTGTGTTAACGTTATTAGTGACAAAACTGGGTCTGACAAGGATATAGGGCGAATTAGTGAATACCTAGGAGGGTAATGCGAGAAATTGAGTGTAGAGTTGAATTCCATCCACGTATTGGTGCTTATGATAGAAACATGAGTAGACTATAAGAATTTATAAGGAAGATTGGATGGTTTATTGGCTGTGTATGTGAATTTTTGGAACGATGTCCGTTCGGACACATTCGGTTAAGTTGTTGACATCCGAATGGGAAATGGATGAGACCATAGGAAGCTAGATGTTCTTAGGAATCCGTATTATTTTGTATCGTTCAATTCGGATGATTATTGAAGAAGTTGTGAATTTCTGAAGTTAGACAGAAATTGTGCGGGATTTCGGGTTTAGTGGAGAGTTTTGCTTTTAAAGTGAATTAGTACTTTCAAGTTAAGGAATTATGAATTTGATGAGTTAGAATTTGACGGATGTATAATTTTATAGGTATTCCAGTTAGAGCACCAAGTTACGAAGCACGGAAAGATTTCGAGAACGCCGGGTAAGTGATGGAACATGTGTGATTTGCCTTCGGGCCTAGACCTTGGAATGGTAGGATTGCTTGTTTGCTTGTTTGTTTGTTTTGCTATTTGAGTCATGCATTCGTTATTGTCATACATCATGGTTTTGAATTACGAAATACGAGTTTTGAGCATGTTTTGAAATTGTGCATATGGAATGTAATCAGATAAGAAAAGATTGGCAATGCATGGGTGAACGCCTCGTCATTAACGTGCTAGTGAAAAAGCACTATGGGGTTCCCATGGATGAAAGTACGTAATGTGACACGGTTTGCGAACGTCTCGTCGTTAACGTACTAGTGAGAAAACACTAGAGGGTTCTATGATCGCTGTTAGGAGGAGGTAACGTAGGGCCGTCCCGTGTGCGAACATGATGTGTGCCTCTAACCTCTCTCCATGGGTTATGGTTTGGCCGTCCCGAGTGTGGAAGGGATGGGAGCTTGCCTGACTCACACGTGAAAGTGGAAGTTGAAAATAATGAAACGAAAAGAAAACGGAATTGAGTGTAGAAACTACATGTGTTAGGAGTTGAGTTATGCATTGGTTTTCGAGTTCATATTCCATACTTGCTAAGCATTATGCTTACGTCTTATGTTCCTTGGTGCAGGTGACGACAAGCTTTCAGGTGAGTTGCTAGGTGATGTGCAGGCCTAGATCGAATTTGGTAGGAGACGTCGTGTGTCGGTGGAAAAAAATGCTGGGGCGACACGACCATGGAAGGTAAAGGGTGTGATTTTTCTAAGTGTTTTGAGTCGAACAGTGTTATATAGATTTTGAGGATTTTAGATGGTATGGTAAGAGTATTGTGGATAAATGAAGTAGAATGTTGTTGTTTTGAAATTTGTTTGGAGAAGTTATGTTTTCAAACCATAGGTTTTACTTCGTGAATTTGATTGAGGAGATATTGTCGTGCGTATTTAAATGAACTGGTGTTGAGTTTTACTGATACTGGTGTGAGGTGTCGATCGGTCAGTGTAAATGTAAGGTGAGTGTCGACCGCAATGCTCAACCTGTGACAGCCAGAGTCGAAGCAGGTGTCGACCCCTGGTTCTAGGTGTCGACCGATCCATGTAAAAATGGTAGTTGTGTCGACCGCGGGGGACGACTTGCACGGGCAGAGAGGGTTAAGGTGTTGACCTGTGGAAACGGGTGTCGACCCCTCTCTGTGGTGAGCATAGAAGTGTCGATCGATGTTCCCGGTGTCGACCGATGAGGAATCCGAGACGACTCAAGTGTCAACCGATGCTTATAGGTGTTGACCGGGAGTCCTAGTTACATGTTTAACAACATAAAATTTTATCCAAAATGAATTTAATCGAATTTCCACTGCAGAGCTGTCAAAAATATTTTCCAAAACTGTCGTTTTAGGTCAAGGAATAAAGTTTCTGATTTTACGAAATTTTACGATACGGGTGTAAGGTGTTGGTATCAGAACAGTAGCGAATCGAAAATAGGTAGGTTTTCGGGGCGTTACAAACTCCACCTGCCGGCACACAGTAGTACGCTGCCAACCACCTACTCATCCTGTTTAGGCTCTGGCAACTCTCCTGCTGGAAACTCTGCACTTATACCACGGAACACACAACATAAGCATAACGTTCAATAAGTAGTACAATATGAAATGTAAAACGACAATGCAATCCTATCACATGCAGTCTCTACGTTCTCACTCATGTTGTCACAACTGGTGCCACGTGGTATGGCCGCACCATGGTGAGGCTGGACTCTCTCGCCACCTCACACCCTGGCACGTCGCTATCGCCCCGGTTCCTCCAGCAACGAGGCCCTTAAACCGTACCCACGCGTCCCGGTTCCATATTCTCAGTTTCTCAGTCAAATTTGCTCACTTCCTTGCCCATCTATCGCATTTATCCTCAATAACCCAGTACAATCAATAGTAAACCCAATAAACACTATAATCCTAAAACCCTAAATCTAAATCTACCAATTTTTATCAAACTCTAATCTTTACCCAAAACAAAACAATAAACTACTCAAACCTACTTTAAATTGTCGAAGTGGAGAGTAAAACAAAGGAATGGCATTGCGTCGATGGAGAGAAAGTCGTCGAAGGAGGGCTTCGCTCTCCATTTCTCTTTGCGCGAGCTGGGGGGAAAAAGCCGAGGAAGAAATACAGAGGAGGGGGAGAGTTACGATTCCTCCCTCTCTTTGTCACTTATTTATTAATTTAATTTTTTTTGAAATAATAATAAGAATAATAACTAATTATTATTTTACGCTCACACTTTAATCCTTTAATTCAACGGCTATTCAATCCGTTTCCGGTAGGATTCCTAAAATTTTCTCCTCACCATTATTCTCGAAATAATTTCCCTCCTAACCTTACAAATTTTCCGCTCTCTATTCTTACCTGAACTCCGCCGATTATCGCCCCAACAACTCGAAAATCGGTACAACGAAAATGTGGGGTGTTACAACTCTCGTAGTGAGGAGGATCATAAAGAGCACTTGAGGTTGGTGTTTCAGACTTTTTAGCAACACCAACTTTATGCAAAGTTTTCTAAGTGCAAGTTTTGGCTGGATAGAATCCATTTTCTGGGACATGTTATCTCAAACGATGGCACATCTGTTGATCTAGCAAAGATTCAGGATGTTAAGGAGTGGCCACAGCCAAAGAATGTCACTGAAATACAAAGTTTCCTCAGGTTAGTAGGTTATTACAGAAGATTCATTGAAGGATTTTCAAATATTGCACCGTCTTTGACCTGTCTGACGAGGAAAAATCTAAAGTATCTATGGTCTGAAGATTGCGAACATAGTTTGTAGACATTGAAGTAGAAATTAACTACTGCTCCGATTTTGACGCTTCCTACTGAGGACAGAAGATTTAGTATTTATTGCGATTCTTCCAAGGTAGGTATTAGATGTGTGCTGATACAAGAAGGGAAGGTAATAGTCTATGCCTCTAGGAAATTAAAGACCTACGAGTAGAACTACCCAACACACGACTTGAAGTTAGCCGCGGTAGTCTTTGTGTTGAAAATTTGAAGGCATTACCTGTATGGACAGCCGTGCGAGATATATTCAGAGCACAAAAGTCTGAAGTATATTTTCACACAGAAAGAGTTGAATATGAGGCAGTGGCGGTGGTTTAGAGTTTGTCAAGCACTATGACTTCGAGATTAAAAACAACCCCGGCAAGGCAAACGTAGTGGCCGATGCATTGAGCAGAGTGACGGCATCCACTTCAGCTGTGACTTTAGGCATGCCATTAGCTTTGGATACAGAGTTTCAGAAGTTCAACTTAAAGGTGATGTCGAACGTTTCGGCCATGTTGTCGGCTATGTCTTTACAGCCCACTATTTTGGAGAAGATTAATCAGGCCCTGAAGGAGGATGCTGAGTGCAAGGAAATTGAATCAAGCATGGATTCTAATAACAGGTTGGAGTTCAGTTATTCGAACGACGGAATCCTCAAGTTTCGGAATAGGTGGTATAGTCTGAATAATGAGGAACTACGTAAGGAGATTCTTTCGGAAGCCCATTCTTCGAGGTTTTTTGTGCATCCAGGGAGTACCAAGATGTACAGGGACCTTAAACAACATTACTGGTGGCCTAATATGAAGAGGATTGTGGCAGCATACGTTGAGACGTGCTCGATTTGCCAGCAGATTAAGGCTGAACATCAATGGCCAGCAGGAAAATTATGGCCATTACCTGTTTCTGAGTGCAAATAGGAGCAAATATCGATAGACTTTGTTGTCGGGTTGCCTCGGACAACAAATGGTTATGATGGTATATGGGTGATCATGGATCTGTTAACCAAGTCAGCCCATTTTCTACCAGTGAAGATGACGTACTCTATGGATCAATTCACTGGCCTGTATGTTCAAGAGATCGTATGGTTGTACAGATTTCCAACTTCGATTGTGTCAGACAGAGACCCTAGATTTACATCGAAGTTCTGGAAGAGTCTGCACAAAGCTATGGGTACGCAGCTTAATTTTAGCATAGCATTTCATCCTCAAACAGACGGTCAATCTGAGAGGACTATTCAGTCGTTGAAGGATATGCTCAGAGCTTGCGTATTGAAATTTCGAGGTTCTTGGAGCAAATACTTACCTTTGGTGGAGTTTTCTTATAATAACAACTTTCAAGGTACGAGTTCCGTACGAGGTTCTTTGCAGGAAAAAGCAAAGATCTCCGTTGTATTGGGACGAAGTCGGGGAAGCACGGTTGATTGGTCTAGATATTCTGCAACAAACTGCAGAAAAGGTTGTATTTATTAGACAACGGATCTTGACAGCTCAAAGCCGACAGAAGAGCTATGCAGATAGGAGAAGAATGGAACTGGAATTCAATGAAAATGATGAAGTCTTCCTTAAAGTCACGCCATTCAAGGGAGTTATAAGATTCGGAAGGAGAGCCAAACTGAATCGTATATTGGCATGTTTGCTATTACGAAGAGAATAAGGAAGACAGCTTACCAACTACAACTACCAGCCTCAATGGATGAGATTTACAATGTGTTCCACGTGTCTACGTTGAAAAAGTGAATGCGAGATCTCTCTCACGTTGTGGAGCAGCAGGATATAGAGATTCAACCTACTTTGACGTATGATGAGAAGCCAGTGTAGATTCTGGATTATGTAGTGAAGATTTTATGCAACAAATAGATTCGACTGGTGAAGGTAGTATGGTGCAGCCATAACATAGAAGAAGCAACTTGGGAGCGACAGCAGGTCGTGATAAGCCGATATCCAGAGTTGTTCAAGTAATAAATTTTAAGGACAAAATTTTTTTTAATGAGGGTGGAATGTAACGCCCGAAAGTTTTTCTGCTAAATTAATTTTTGGATTTATGTAATTATAATTGGTAGAGTTTTAGTCAGAATTGAGAGCGGAGATTTTCTACCATTAAGTAAAGGATTATTTTGAGGCAAATGGAGAAGAGAAAACTCTAAAAATCCAACCAGAGACGAACCGAATAACAGATTTATTAAACAGTTAAGGGTTGAGGGTAAAATAGTAATTAAGATTAATTATATTAAATAATATAATTCATATTAAAAAAAAAAAAAGAGAATGAGGCACAAACCCCCGACCCCTACCCAACCCCTATGTTTTCTCCTCCCTCACGTAGAAACTTTCCCTTTTCTCTTCTCTCTCGGCGATACTTCTTCTCTAAGCGGCGATTCTTCTCAGTTCCCCTTCACTTCTCCAAATTTAAGGTATGATTTAGTTATTTTTCAGTAAATAGTTAGTTCCTTAGTTGTTTTGAGTGTTAAAAATGAAGTTAGTGAGGGTATTGGATAGTTTGGTAAAAACCTAGGAGAGGGATATGAGAATTTGAAGTTAGATTTGATTTTTATCTGTATGTTGGTGTTTAAGCTGGAAGTAGCAGTAGATTACGAGATTTTATGGAAAAGATTGAACATTTGGATAGTCGAATACTAGGATTGCGGAACGGTTTCCATTTGACCTCATTCAGTCAAGCTGTAAGTGTTAGATTAGGAATTGGATTACACTGTTAGATATTAGACATCCTCAGAAGTCCATAACATTTTGAATCGTCCAAATCGGAACAGTATTGGATAAGTTGTGTATTTCTGAATTTGCTCAAAAAATTGGGTATGATTTCAAGTTCAGATAGATTAGATGTAAAATTGTGATTGCTTTTAGAGTTTTATGAAATGAAAGGAAAATAGAATTAATGAATGTGTGGTTTTATACGTTCTCAAGTTTTCCAGTTAGCGTACGAAGTTGCGAACGTGTTGTTAATGACGCCAGGTAAGTAGTGTAAGTAGTGCAGTAGGTGTTTTGCTTTTCGACCTACATCATAGTTCGGTAGGATGCATGCACGTTTATTTTATGTTATGCTTTAGTGATTATGCATCATGGTTTTAAAGTATGAGAACGAAACGAAAATGAATTTCCATGTTTTTACAAATGAAACAGTAGGATGAGACGAATTAAATGAAAAGGTACGTAAGAAGATAATGAAGGTGGGGTTGAGTGGTCTTGTTCCCAGAGGTGGACTGCGAAGTATATCATTTTTTTCCTCGCTTTTGTAATAACCCGAAAATTTCGATTTTTAATTTTTAATTTTCGAAATTTAGTTTAATTCTGGTCGGAGTTTTGAGAAATATTTCAACGGGAAAGATTTAAATTATAAGGCTCGAAGCCTACTTTTGCGATGGTTTTCGAAATTTAAAGTCGGGAGGTCGAGAAATTAACGAAATTACTGACGATTGAAGCATGTGAGGGCATTTTTGTAATTTGTAATTAATTTAATTAAAAAAAAAAACATAACAAGGTGGAATGGCTTCGGGTTGAAGGCATTCCACCCTGTGTTGTGCGCGGCCGAGAGGGAGTGAAACCGAGAGGGGGAGCGCGGGTAGCCGAGAGAGAGAGCCGGTGGTCTGTCGACGCCGATGACAGAGAAGAATCGAACGCTAGTTCGCCGAGAGGACTGCGGTGGGAGCAGATTGAGTTCGGTTTCCCGAGCTTAATACTGAAGGTACGTTTCCCTTCCTTGCTCTGATTTTGTTCGCTAGAATTTATGGCCGCCTTCCCACTAGCTTTCTGAAGGCTAAGCCGAACATGGGGTTGGTGTAAGCGGCGTGTATTTGCCGCGTGATCGGGGGGCAGCAGGGCACAGGGCCGAGAGCTCGGAGCCCCCCTGTTTTTCTTCTGTCTATTCTGTTGGTCGAGGGGAACAGGGCGTGATGCTGCTCTCCTGTTTGACCAATCGGTGGCGGGAATTGTCAATAATTGTGGAGTTAAGAGTGGTGGGGAGCATCGGTGGCTGAGAGAGGGGGAAGGATAAACCAAGGGACTGTGATTTTTAAAACTTTGTTTTCTGAATTGGAGCCCTTCAATTTTAGCTAGTTCATGTTTAATAGGTTAGAATGTGATGGATTGGCGGATAAATTTGGAAATGTTCGGGTTAAGGTTGAATTTCACATTTTCGTATAAAAACAGCTTCTGTTTTTGGCTGTTTTGGCTAGGCTTAAGTTGATCATTTTAAATTCTGTTTTGTGGGTTAAAAATAGGTTGTTAGAGGAACGTGTGGCCGCTGGAATTGTTCGATTCCGACAGCCGACGCAAAAGTTATGCGCGTCGGAAGTTTAGGTCAGATTTTGGTCCAAGTCGAATTTGAGACCTTTTTTCATGGAATTTCGACGTGAGGTAGGGGCATGCTTGTTTTGGTGCGTAAAAGTTGAATCGAGTGAGTTTTGGTTGAAGAAAAACAAAGGTTGGAATTTTATAAAAAAATGACAGATTCGGTTTTTGGCATTTTTTGCCTATCTACGGCTTATCGTTTTAAAATCCGTCTTGGGATGTTAAACTAGGTTCCTAAGGGACGTTTGGCCATTTGAATCGTTCGATTCCGTTGACGGACGCAAAAGTTATGCGCATCCGAACGTTGGGCTGGTTTTCAGCCAAACCAAACCAATGGACCGTTTTAGTTGAAATTTCATGAGTGTAGTTAGAGAAGGTTATTTTTAGCTAATTGGTGAATGTTGAGATAAATACTGATGAGAAATTGGTTGTGTTTTAGGTTGAGGCTCTATTTTGGTGAAGCTGTACGCCGAGCGAGTTTAGGACGCCAGGTAAGTAGTGTATGCATGTGTTTTGCCCAAGTGGGCCCACACTGTAGAACTTTAGGGTTTATGTGATTGATTGTGGTGTACGTGCGTATTGTTTGACATGCATCATATTTTTAAAAACGAGAACGAAAATGATTTTTAGCATGTTTTTGATGTATGAGGTGAGACGTGTGGCGGTGGTACCGCGAATCCCGCTAGTTTGCGGGCCGGTGCTTCACCAGTCGCGGATCCTACTCAAGGGGTGGGCCAGATGGGCCATCATGCGGCGTGAATGTGTTGACGGTGAGGATATGGGCAGTGGTACCGCGGATCCTACTAGTGTGTGGGTTGGTACAACACCAGTCGCGGATCCTACTCGAGGGGTGGGCCGGCTGGGCTATCGCGAAACGTGTGTGTGTGGCAACTGTGGCCCCGTGCTGGGGAGGCTGGGACGGGGGCGACGTGTCAGGGTGTAGAGTGGCGCGAGGTACACCCTTAACCGGATGTGGTTGTCGTGTGGTGATGCGTGTGTGTAGCTTGTGGGCTTCGTTGCTGGGGAGTCCGGAACGGTGGCGATGTGTCAGGGTGTAGGGTGGCGTGAGGTTCCTCCTTACCCTGGTGCGGCTGCACTACGCGTCACAGATGTGACAACATGAGTGTGAGTGTAGAGACTGCATGTGATAGGATTGCATTGTCGGCTTTTACTTTCATATCGCATTACTTACTGAGCGTTAGGCTTATGTTGTCTGTTCTTTGGTGTAGGTGCTGACGATACTGCTGGTGAGCCTCGAGAGCCTAGTCCAGAGGCGTAGGATGGTTGGCGGCGTGCACCCGAGTCACCGGATGACGGATTTTTGTTAGGGCGACCCGACCCGTGGTGGTGGTAGGTGATAGTGGATTTATCATTTCATGTTGGGTATTTGTGGAGATAGCGGGGTTGTATAGACATTGATCTTTTGAGATTGTATAGAGGGGTTGTAGTGTTTTGGGGGACTTTCTTCATTTGTATTTGATGGGTTCTTGTTGTCTTCTTACTCTGATTTGGTTATGGTGATTTCTCTGGATGATGGATAGGTAAACATTGTTGGATTATGGTGAATTGTGTGCAGGGTTTAAATTTTGGGATAGCCAGTTTTTAGCCGTTACTCTGCCGAAATTTCGGGAGAGAGGTTGGGAGTCGAGGAGATACGAGATAGGTTGAGGTGCGAACAGTAAATGCTAGAAAAAGGTAGATGAGCGTGGAAGTGCGGCGTGATCGCAGGTGCGCGGGGCACGCAGCCCTGCGGGTGCACACGGGTCATGCGGCGCCGGGTGAGGGCGTGCGCGCGGACGTGCTGTACAGAGGCAGGGTGCGTGGGGCACGCGGCGCTGTGAGCGTGCGCGAGATACAGTGACGTTGGGTTGGCACGTGCGGCACCGCGAGGGTGTACGCGGGGTGTCGGAGTGGGGACGTGAGTGCTTGAGACCGGACTGGGTAGTTCGTGGGGTGCGTGAGATTCTTTCCTACGATTTCAAGTCTTACCGTTTTATCTCAAATTGTTTTAAATGGTTTTCTTTTCCGCTGCGTAGTTTTATGTTGAGGACTTCGTGTTTCCTCTTCGGGACGCGAGTTGTTTTTTTTGAATCGAGTCGAAAAATTTTCATACTCACAAATGTTCTTTTGAAAATGATTAGAAAACGAAAGGGGTATTGAATTGAGTTAGTTATGTCAAGTGTTAGTGTGTGTGTGTAGTGTGTAGATGCACTGTAGCGCACCGAGAACGCGGGGTTTTTCCCGGGGTGTTACAGTTTGTAATGACCCATTTTCCCAGTAAGATATTGTCCGTTTTGGGGATAAAAAAGATGTAACAAAGAGACGAAAACGAAATTAGAGACGAAACTGTAGAAATGCATATGTTAGGCTATGTGTGTTTACAATGTTTATATTTTATGCATTACTTATTTAACATTAGCCTAATAGGTGAGTTCTATGATATAGGTGATGAGGCAGTAGCTGGTGAGTACACTGAGCAAGCCCATGACTAAGAGGCGGTTGGAGGAGTTCGCTCGTGGACGGTCTGGCTGGCTATTGGGCCGTTTTGACCAGGGTGGGGGTATGTGAGGGAGTTAGTTGATTCGAGTTTAGTCGAAATTGTTTTCAGGCATTTTCAGTCGATTGGAGTCATGTGAATGTATAGATAAATTTCAAACTTTAGTAGTCGTTTTTCTATGTAAATAATGATTTTGAGTTGATGTAAAAATGTACGTTTTGTTATTTTATTGTTGAGTCGAATTTCGGTGATTTCTTTGAAAAATTAAGGTTTTTAGGCAGAATTCAGTAAAGGAAGTATCGACTTATAGGCTGAGTGGTCGACCAAGCTTAGCAAGTGTCGACCAGTATTTAGAAGGTGTCGACCGCATAGTGGAAAAATGCGTACAGAGTGTTGACCTGCACGTAAGAGGGTCGACCAAACTCTGTAGGTGTCGACCGCTTAGGTCAACTGACGCAGATAGAGAGAAATGAAGTGTCGACCGGTGCATGCAAGTGTCGACTGGTAGTGTAAAATAGACAGGAGTGTCGAACTCAAGAATTGACCGACGCAGACTTCTCCTCTCCCTTTTTTTCTTTAAAATAATAAATAATATAATTAAACCTAATTACTTTTTTGCCCTCAACCTTTAATCGTTTACACAAACGGTTATTCTATCTGTTTCCGGTCAGAATCTTATAATATTCTCTTTTTCGCTCTCGATTCTGACCAAAAATCAACCGTTTACCAATACGAATTTCTGAAATTTATTTTAGTGCAAATCCTGAGTGTTACATACTAGGAATTTTTAAGTAAATTTATTATTGTATACTTTTATGGTATATTGGTGTACAGTTTTATTCCAAATCTTAAGAAATTCTAAATTATTTGGCAATATACTTTTATGGTATATTGGATTTATGATTACCAAGAATGGAGTGGAGGCTGATGAATATAAAATCAAGGCCATTAAGGATTGGACTACTCCTAAATCAATCACTGAAGCATGTAGCTTCTACAGATTAGCCTAATTTTATAGGAGTTTCTATTAGGCCGCGGGCCTGTAAATGGGGGAGAAAATGACATGCATAAGACTTGATGGAATAACAAAGATCGATGCTCAATGAAATCCCTCAAAACAGACAGGAAATATGCAAATAGAGAGACAACAGGAAAAGGGTGAGTAGAGGGGAGGAGGTGATACCATGCAATCCGTGAGGTGGGTAAGGTGACAATCTCCTTAGAGAACGCCGGTGGAATGTGAGGACAACTCTCAGCTGGCCAAGAAGCAAAGGTGATTGCTTTCGTGAAATGTTTTTCCAAGGAAGAACAACAGCTTTTGGGAGCTTGAATTTCGCCACCTTCTGCTTCCTTCAAGCTCTAGTAAGAACAAGGTGAGACAGAGGGGACTAAGAGCACCACCAAACAATCCAGAGCTCGCGGGACAATGAGGTGAAGCTATTTAGGTGCTTTAGAAGATCGTGAAACGATCTCACAGAGCACTTAGAAGATGAAGAAACACTTCACTCGTTTTTCCAAATATTCAATGTTCTTAACTAGTTACAAATGATCAGAAGAGAGTCTAAATGGACTCCCAACGATCGATTTCATCTAAAGAGAGCAAAAGTTGAAAATAGCTGTTGCCTCGAAACTAGCTGTTGGTGGCTCGCTGTCGTGGCGTTGCACACTTCATTGTGCGAGCACTGGGTGCGGGTCTCATGTGGCGCTGACTCGGTAGTGGCTTCTCTTTGCGTGGGCTTTCCATGCTATTGCGCGCACTATTCCTTTGTGCGCGCGCCCGTCATGTAACGTTGGCTCCTCTCGCGCTCGCATGTTGAGCAATGTTTTGCCTTTGCACCTCAGATGGTTGGCATTGGTAACACGATTGAACATAGAAAAGGTGACCCATGTCAACCCACAAACAAAGAAATGTGCTCGATTGTGTGCAAAGGTGACTTGGCGGAGAATAATATATCAAAATAATCAATAAATGATCTTGGAAATGAAGTGAAGAGTGTGAATGTAAAGAAAAGGGTAGAGAAAGAAAATGTAAACTCCAAGTGGACCTGAGCGCTATCTTATGTTATGATCACGGGTGCTTGCTTTCCCATAGAAAAACAACCACTATGGGGCACCGGTTTGGCCCCCTCGTAGATCAAACTTTCAAGAAAGGATGATGAGGAAGGACAATACAAACTTACTCTAGCAACCTTGAGCTAGCAAGCAAGGGAGACCTAGTCCTTTCATGGATTGGAAAATTCGTGGCTTACCTCCATTGAAGGTAACAATGGTTTTATTTTTGGAAGACAATGGTGACTCATATATTGAGAAATTTGCAAAAGGTTTTTTCTAATGCAACTAAGCAATGCCTATAAATAACCCCTAATGGTGGTGGCTAGGGTTTGGATGTAAAGATGAAAAAGAGCCGTTGATAAAGGATGAAGATGGGCGGTCAATCCTAGTCCTTGCGTGCACGCTAGATCCGACAGTGGAGATGACAATCCACGCCTCTTCTCATCCATGTTGTTGTCATGCCATGTCATCAATCTTGTGAGCACTCTGTAGCTATCCTTGCATGAGCCTAATCCCCTTCTTGGCTGCCTTCTCGATGGTCCAGCCCACTAATCTTCAACCCAAAACCAACCATCATGCATTCATCTATCTTTAACCAACAATATAATGCATGATATGAGTACGGCTTATAGATATACCTTACTCTCACAAAAAGAGAGAGAAAATACAAAAGTGTTGAAAAGAAAATAAAGAAAAGAAAAATATGCATAAAATAAATTGTTATACGTTTAGGATGCTGGGAAGACAAATTCCCGTATGATGATGCTCTGAATCTATTTATGTATCCCATGCTAGCATGTGTAGGAGCTGCTCTATATCCAATGAGCTGATCTCCCAAGTGGATCCTTTCAAAAGATTAAAACTTGGAAAAGAAACAAAGTCATCAGTGAAATGAGTAAGGTAAGGGAGTTTGCCAGTGAGCGTGTGATTGGTTTCCAATGCATGTTAGTTGGTCTTCAGGCGCGTGCCATTAGTTGTTCTACTGCGCAATGCTGCTTCCCATGCTACTGCCATCCCGTGCACGCATTGCCTTGTCTTGTGCGCATGATATGCAGCCTGGTTACTGATGCACGCCAACTGTTCAACAAAATGCCTCAAAGAGGTACTAATTTGATCTTCAATGCCCTCTTTTACTCCAAGCCTTGGATCCAACTTAACCTTCCTAAGGATTATTACAAACAACCAAACTAAAAAAAATAATGGCTAAAGTTTTCCAATAAACAAGGTTTAAATAAAACTAAAATTTCCTAAACGTTAAACAAAAACAAAGCTTGTTTACAATATTTGAGAAAGGAAAACAAATTCCTTCTTCTTCTTGGTTTCATTCCATGCCTTGAGAAGTCATTTACCTAAAAGATTCCACAAGACCATTAGGAGATAACATACTTACCTTGGCTTGTGTTTGACGAGTCCTAACCGTAGGCACATCATGGTGGGTATTTGGAACCCGAGGCATATCATCCCCTCCCGATTGTTGAAGATTTGTCCTCAAATCCAATGGTTGACTTTCCCAAGAAAGGCTCCTTCAACTTAGGATAAAAGTTTTCTACTAAATTTTCCTAAGCAATTAACTTAAAGGTACAAAATATAGTTATCCAAAAATTTAAATACCCTTTCAAAAATTTCAAAAACAATTGGTCATTACCAACAATTTGGAAGCACACATATGCGATATAGGCAAAAGATTTAAGCAACGTAAAGTTTGAACAAATTCATGCTACCCAAACAAATCAATAATGAACTCAATGAAAATTATCATATTCAAAACAAGAATAATTTCTAACGATAATCACAGTTCATGTTAAACTAGACATGCAAACTATAAGCTCAAAGTGAAATTTTATCCTTTCAAAAGATAACAAAACTTTGTTCAAATTTTATCCAAAACTCATGAGAAGAATACAAGCTTTTCCACCAAACATGAGAGTTAGGATTTATCAACGCTATTTTAAAGATGGCAACTACACTTTTTATCACAAAATTCTTCCTCCTACTTCTTTTCAACAAATTAAAATCAAGCTTAAACAAGAAATATTAAACATGATATCCAAATTATAGCAAGAACAAAAAAGAAAGTTTGGTCATAAGCATTCAAATCCACCCATCAACCTATTTGTCATTCAATTCAAGTAATGAAGGCTTCATTGGTACATACCTTGTCACTGAAAATTCATGCAACTCCTTGGCTATTCCATTGCCAATGCGCATTATGGAGTAAGAAGCTTGTAACACCCCGAGAAAACCCCGCGTTCCCGGTGCGCTACAGTGCAACTACACACTACACGCACACTAACACTTGACATAACTCACTCAATTTAATACTCCATTCGTTTTCAAATCATTTTCAAAAGAACATTTGTGAGTATGAAAAATTTTCGACTCGATTCGAAAACAACTCGCATCCCGAAGAGGGAACACGAAATCCTTAATATAAAAATGCGTAGCAAAAAAGAAAACCATTTAAAACAGTTTAAGATAAAATGAAAAGACTTGGAATCTTAGGAAATAATCCAACGCATCCCTCGAACTACACAATCCGGTACCGCGCACTCACGTCCCCACTTCGACACCCTGCGCGCACTCTCGCAGTGCTTCACGTGCCAACAACACGTCACTATGTCTCGCGCATGCTCACAGCACCGCGTGCCCCACGCACCGTGCCACTATACAACACGTCCGTGCGCACGCCCTCACTCGGCGCCGCACGACCCGTGAGCACCCGCAGGGCCACGTGCCCCGTGCACCTGCGATCACGCTGCACTCCCACGCTCATCTACCCTTCTCTAACATTCACTACTCACATTTCAACCCATTCCATATCCCCTCGACTCCCTACCTCTCTCCTGAAATTTCGATAGAGTAACGGCTAAAAACTAACTATCCCAAAATTTAAAACTGCACACAGCTCACCAAAACTAACAGTATCTATCTATCAATCATCTAGAGAAATCACCATAATCAAATCAGAGTATGAAGACAACGAAAATCCATCAAATACAAATGAAGAAAGTCCCCAGTATAGAGTAATATCCTACTCAAACATGAAAAATATCTGCGTACGTCACCAAAATCACACGCACTCCATATATATATCCACTGACACATATACACCTCATCTCATCGACTGTACATAATCATCACAAAGGAAAGAAAACCTCCAAAACCAACCATGCCACAACCTACCAAATCCACGGGTCGGGTCGCCCTAACAAACATCTGCCATCCAGTGCTGCGGTCACACGCTGCCAACCATCCTACGCCTCTGGACTAGGCACTCGAGGCTCACCAGCAGTATCGTCAGCACCTACATCACAGAACACACAACATAAGCCTAACGCTTAGTAAGTAGTGCGCTATGAAAGTAAAAGCCGACAATGCAATCCTATCACATGCAGTCTCTACACTCACACTCATGTTGTCACATCTGTGAAGCGTAGTGCAGCCGCACCAGGGTAAGGAGGAACCTCACGCCACCCTACACCCTGACACGTCGCCACCGTCCCGGTCTCCCCAGCAACGAGGCCCACAAGCTACACACACGCAACACCACACGGCAACCACATCAGGGTAAGGGTGTACCTCGCGCCACTCTACATTCTGACACATCGCCCCCGTCCTAGCCTCTCCAGCACGGGGCCACAGTTGCCACACATACACGTTTCGTGACAGCCCAGCCGGCCCACCCCTCGAGTAGGATCCGCGACTGGTGTTGCATCGGCCCACACACTAGTAGGATTCGCGGTACCACTGCCCATATCCTCACCGTAAACACATTCACGCCGCATGACGGCCCAGCCGGCCCACCCCTCGAGTAGGATCCGTGACTGGTGAAGCACCGACCCGCACACTAGCGGGATCCGCGGTATCACCGCCACACGTCTCACCTCATACATCAAAACATGCTAAAAATCATTTTCGTTCACGTTTTCAAAAATATGATGCATGTCAAACAATACGCACGCACACCACAATCAATCACATAAACCCTAAAGTTTTACAGTGTAGGCCCACTTGGGCAAAACACATGCATGCACTACTTACTTGGTGTCCTAAACTCGCTCGATGCACAGCTTCGTCAAAAGAAAGGCTCAACCTAAAACACAACAAAACTCTCATCAGTATTTATCTCAAAATTCACCAAATAGCTAAAAATAACCTTCCTTAACCACACTCATAAATTTTCAAATAAAACGGTCCATCGGTTTGGCCCGGCCGAAAACCAGTTTAAAGTTCGGACGCGCATATCCTTTGCGTCCGCCAACGGAATCAAACGATTCAAGTGGCTAAATGTCCCCTTAAGAACCTAGTTTAACATACTAGGGTAGATTTTAAAACGATAAGCCGCAGACAGGCGAAAAGTGCCAAAAACCGAATCTGCCCTTTTTTTATAAAATTTAAACCTTTGTTTTTCTTCAACCAAAACTCACTCAATTCATCTTTACGCACCAAAAACATACATGCCACTATCACACGTCGAAATTCTACGAAAAACGGTCACTAATTCGACTTGGACAAAAATCCGACATAAACTTCCGACGCGCATAACGTTTGCGTCGGATATCGGAATCGAACGATTCCAGCGGCTACACGTTCCTCTAACAGCCTATTTTGACCCACAAAATAGAATTTAAAATGATCAACCTAAGCCTAGCCAAAACAGCCAAAAACAAAATCCGTTTTTGTACGAAACATAGCCAAAATTTCATCTTCGATCCAATCTCGCAAATTCTTTCACCAAACAATCACATCGCGATCTACCAATGCACACATCAACAATTTGGAGAGTTCCTAATTAGAAAACAGCATGGCAGCATCAACAACCTTCACAGTTTTCTCCACAAAAATTGAGAATTTCCAATCGGTTCATTGAACCATGCACCCCTCCCTCATTTCTTCTAATTTCGTCTCATACTCCCCTGAAATGTAGAGGGCAACACGATCCAACGCTCGACCATCAGAGCAGGGCAAAAACCGAAGGGAAACTCCCAGTTTCAGGTCGGTTTTGTCACGGAAGAGCCGAGCCACACACTGGCTCCAGCACACGCCCACATTGCACTCTAGAATGCTCCGACGACCGAGTCCTATTGTCGGGAATCCAAGAACAATTGAGCTTCCACGCTCGGTCGACAGAACCAAAGAAACCAGGGGAGGACTCACCTTCGATTTCTCGGCGCGGTAAGGCAAAGTAACTCCTCTCTTCAGCTCACCGGAGTACTCTGAGCACCGGCGTCTCTTCCTCGGCGGTAGGTCGTCGGTGATTTCTCCTCCCCGGTCTCTCTCTCACTCTCGCTCTCTCGGCCGCGCATAACACAGGGTGGAATGGCTTCCACCCGAAGCCATTCCACCTTGTTATTTTATTTTATTTTTTTTAAATTTTAATTTAATTACAAATTACCAAAATGCCCTCACGTGCTTCAATCGTCCGTAATTTCGTTAATTTCCCAACCTCCTGACTTTAAATTTCGAACACCGTCATAAAAGTAGGCTCCGAGTCTAAAAATTTAAATTTTCCGTTGAAATATTTTTCAAAACTCCAACCGAGATTAAAGTAAAAATTTCAGAAATAAAAATTCAAAATTCAAAATTTCTGAGTTATTACATCCCCCACCTTATAAGAATTTTGTCCCCAAAATTTACGTACTTAATAAGTCGGGATACTGCCGCTCCATGTCGTCACGCCTTTCCCAAGTAGTTTCCTCTACGCCATGGTTGTGCCACATTACCTTGACCAGCAGAATCTCCTTGTTGCTCAGCACCTTCACAGCTGATCCTAAGATCCTCACTGGCTTCTCCTCATAGGACAACGTCGGCTGGATCTCTATATCCTGTTGTGGCATCACCTGAGAGGGGTCGCGGATACACTTCCTCAGCATCGAGACATGAAAAACATCATGGATGGCATCCATCGACGCAGGTAACTAAAGTTGATATGCAGTTCTTCCAATCCGCTTGACAATCGGGAACGGTCCCACAAACCGAGGGTTGAGCTTCCCCCGCTTTCCGAACCTTACCACTCCCTTGAACAGCAAGACCTTCAAAAAAACCTCGTCGCCCTAATTAAACTCCAACTCCCGGCGTCTCTGATCAGCATAACTCTTCGGTCGACTCTGAGCCGCTTCAATCCTCTTCCGTATCATAGAAATCTTGTCGACAGTCTGCTGTAAAATCTCAGGACCTATCAATCGGGCCTCCCCAACCTCATCCCAGTATAATGGCGACCTGCACTTCCTCCCATAGAGGGCCTCGTATGGCGCCATACCAATGGTGGACTGAAAGCTGTTATTATACGAGAACTCCACTAGCGGTAAGAACTTGCTCCAAGTCGCCTGAAACTCCAACACACAAGCCCTGAGCATATCCTCCAAAATCTGTATGGTCCGCTCCGACTGCCCATCGGTCTGAGGATGAAAGGCCGTACTGAAATCTAATCTGGTGCCCATAGCCTTATGCAGACTCCTCCAAAACGTAGACGTGAACCTGGGGTCTCGGTCTAAAATAATCGACACCGGAATTCCATGAAGTCTGACTATCTCCTGAATATACAACTGGGCAAACTGATCCATCCTATATATCATCCTCACAGGCAAAAAGTGAAACGACTTCGTCGACCTGTCCACAATCACCCAGATCGCGTCATGGCCCTTGGCAGTCCTCGGTAGTCCCACCACAAAATCCATTGTGATTCGCTCCCACTTCCACTCTGGTATAGGCAATGGTTGGAGCATCCCTAACGGTCGCTAATGCTCCGCCTTCACCTGCTGACAGACTATGCAGGCTTCAACATACTCAGCCACTGCTCGTTTCATGTTAGGCCACCAATAGTGCTGCTTCAAATCTCTGTACATCTTAGTGCTTCCCGGATGCACAGAGAAAGAAGATGAATGGGCCTCTGATAATGTATCCCTCCTCAGCACCTCATCCTTCGGGACGTACCACCTATCCCGAAATTTCAGAATCTCGTCTTCTGAATATCTGAACTCAGAATCAGGCTTGGCCTCCATACTCGCCTTCAGCTCGCTACACTCCGAATCAGCCTCTTGAATATGCCTGATCCTGTCTAGAATAGTCGGCCTCAACGACAAGGCAGAAAGGGTGCCTGCCAGATCAGAAACTACCTCCAGACCAAAACTCTGCATCTCTGTCACTAACTCAACAGGCCATATCGTAGTCATGGTAGAAGTCGAAGCTGTCACCCTACTCAAGGCATCTGCCACCACATTCGCCTTCCCCAGGTGGTACCTGATCTCCACATCGTAGTCCTTGACCAGCTCGAGCCACCTTCTCTGTCTCAAATTCAGCTCCTTCTGCGTGAAAACGTACCTCAAGCTCTGATGGTCCGAGTAAATCTTGTACTGCTGCCCATACAGATAATGCTTCCAAATATGGAGTGCAAATACAACCGCCGCCAGTTCCAAATCATGAGTGGGATAATTCTGCTCGTAAGCCTTCAACTGCCTAGAAGCATAGGCAATGACTCTCCCACTCTGCATCAAAACACACCCCAAACCGATCATGGAGCATCACAATAAATGCAGAACTTCTCTCCTTCCACGGGCAGCGTCAGTACAGGAAGCGTAATCAACCTCTGCTTCAATGTCTGGAAGCTGTCCTCACACCTGTCGGTCCATTCATACTTTGCATTCTTCCTGGTCAGCCGGGTCAAGGGGGCCGAGATCTTAGAGAACCCCTCAATGAATCTCCGATAATATCCAGCCAACTCCAAAAAACTGCGTATCTCGCTAGCACTGGTCGGCCGCGACCACTCCTTTACAGCCTGAACTTTCCCCGGATCAACTGAAATACCCTCAGAGGAGATCACATGCCCCAAGAAGTGAATCATGTCCAACCAAAACTCGCACTTCGAGAACTTAGCATACAGCTGATGCTGGCTCAAAATAGTCAATACAATCCTCAGGTGCTCCTTGTGCTCCTCGTGCTCCTCCTCACTCTGCGAGTAGATCAGAATGTCGTCGATAAACACAATCACAAACTTGTCCAGGTACTCCCTGAACACCCGGTGCATCAGATCCATGAATGCTGCAGGGACATTGGTCAACCCAAAAGACATAACCAGGAACTCGAAATGCTCGTACCTCGTCCTGAAGGCCGTCTTCGGTACATCCCTCTCCTTTACCTTTAACGGATGATAGCCGGACCTCAGGTCGATCTTAGAAAACACGCGGGCACCCTGCAGCTGATCAAACAAATCGTCAATCCTTGGCAATGGATACCTGTTCTTCACCGTCAACTTATTCAGCTCCCAGTAGTCAATACACATATGTAGGGATCCGTCCTTCTTCTTGACAAATAGAACTGACGCTCCCCAGGGTGAAAAACTAGGGCGTATAAATCCCTTATCTGTTAGCACCTCCAACTGAGCTTTCAGCTCCTTAAGTTCAGTAGGTGCTAATCTGTAGGGGTTCTTGCACACTGACTCGACACTTGGGAAAACATTTATCTCGAATTTAATCTCCCTATCAGGGGGCAACCCCGGCAATTCATCACGGAACACCTTTGGGAACTCCTGCACAATAAGAATGTCCTGTATCCGAGCATCGCCCGGTGACCGCGCATCCTCAATACTTGCCAAAAATCCCTGGCAACCCATGCCTAACACCCGTGGAGCCTGACGAGAAAATATAGCAGAAATCCTGGCAAGACCCTTACCTGCTTTAAATGTGTAGCTCTCCCCACCCCGGGGCCGGAAATGAACCTCTCTGGTCCTGCAGTCAATATCCGCATGATGTCTGAACAGCCAGTTTATTCCCAAGATCACCTCATAACCGCTCATATGGAGAATGACTATCTCGGCATATAACTGCTTGCTCCCCACTGTCACAACATTGCCCCGCACCACCTGTTCTGAATACAAATGCTCCCCGGATGGCAAGGTGACATCATAATGTCGCTCGGCGGGACTGAACTCCAAGTTGGCCTTCACCACAAAGCTCGTCGACACAAACGAGTGCGTAGCGCCCGTATCAATCAAAGTATAAGTTGCCACACCAGAAACAAAAATATTACCTGCTATCACTGATGGCTGGACAGTGTCATTTGGCTCAAACAGGGCAAAGACCCACGGTGTAACTCTGGCTGACGACCTGCTTGCCACTAGGCATCTGCTGGCAAAGTGTCCCACCTCATTGCAGTTGAAGTAGCGGTTCTGATGCGGTTTCGGGCACTCTCTGGACATGTGGCCCACCTCGCCACAGTTATAACACCTCACCGGGCCCGTCCTGCACTCGCCCGGGTGGCTCCTCTGACACTTCGGGCACACTGGAAACTGTTCCGACCCCTGCGGCCTTTTAATGCTCCCCTAGCTGCTAGAACTGTCATTAGGCCTCTTCAGGCCTTTCTGCACAGATACCTCCCCTCGGGCCTGTGGCAGCGACTCTCTAAATGATCTGCGAGGCTGCTCTCTGGGTACCTCCCGATAACTAGGAAGCTTCGCCCAAGCCTCTTCAATGTCAAGGGCCTTCGCTACCACCTCCTCGTAAGGCATGCTTGGGGTCCCCGCAATCCGCATGCCCATATAAATATCTGGCTTCAGGCCCTGCACAAACTGGTGTACCTTATTCTCATCGAGGCTGACCAAATGTCTTGCAAACCACGACAAGGCCTCGAACTGCCTTACATATTCGGCCACAGTGCCGGTCTGCTTCAACTGTGCAAACTCCACCATCTTCTGTATCCTGACTGAATGACTGAAATACTTGTCGAAAAACACCGACCTGAACTCCTCCCACGTCATGGCCTCCACATCTCTCGTGGTCGCCACCGTATCCCACCAATGGCTCGCATCCTTGGCAAGATAGAATGCCGCACTAGAAACTTTGTCATGCTCCTCTACCTTGGCGAAACTCATCATCCTCTCCATACTCACTATCCACTCCTCAGCACTGAGAGGATCCGGAGATGATCCGTCAAAGGTCGGGGATCTAAGTCTGTGCAGCCTGTCACCCCCTCTGTCGGACGAACCCTGGGCGCTAGACTGACCCTGGTCGTCCCTGCTCATAAAACTCTCCAACTGCTGAGACTAACGGTGGACTAACTCGGTAAGCTACCGGACAGTATCATCCATGTCGCCCACAGCTCTAGGAGGCGCCTCTGGTTGTGGCCGCCCTCTACCTCTACCTCTCGCCTCTCTTGACATTTTCTACCTTTAACAAAAATATAAAGCTCATATTAGTACTACAATAAATTCAAATCTAAACACTTACAGTTGGTGGAGCGCTCCCGTGCAGCGGCTGGCGGTGTTAGGTAATCCTCTGAAAGATGTCGACCCGATGGCTCTGATACCATAGCTGTAACACCCAGAGAAAACCGCGCGTTCCTGGTGTGCTACAGTGCAACTACACACTACACGCACACTAACACTTGACATAACTCACTCAATTTAATACCCCTTTCATTTTCAAATCATTTTCAAAAGAACATTTGTGAGTATAAAAAATTTTCAACTCGATTCGAAAACAACTCGCGTCCCGAAGAGGGAAAACGAAATCCTTAATATAAAAATACGCAGCGAAAAAGAAAACCATTTAAAACAGTTTAAGATAAAACGGTAAGACTTGGAATCTTAGGAAAGAATCCAACGCACCCCTCGAACTACACAATCCAGTAACGCGCACTCACGTCCCCACTTCGACACCCCGCGCGCACTCTTGCAGTGCCGCACGTGCCAACTACACGTCACTATGTCTCGCGCACACTCACAGCGCCGCGTGCCCCACGCACCCTGCCACTGTATAGCACGTCCGCGCACACGCCCTCACTCGGTGCCGCAAGACCCGTGACCACCCGCAGGGCCGTGTGCCTCGCGCACCTGCGATCACGCCGCACTCCCACGCTCATCTACCCTTCTCTAGCATTCACTACTCACATTTCAACCCATTCCATATTCCCTCGACTCCTTACCTCTCTCCCGAAATTTCGACAGAGTAACGGCTAAAAACTAACTATCCCAAAATTTAAAAACCCTGCACACAGCTCACCAAAACTAACAGTATCTATCTATCAATCAATCAGAGAAATCACCATAATCAAATCAGAGTATGAAGACAACGAAAATCCATCAAATACAAATGAAGAAAGTCCCTAGTATAGAGTAATATCCTACTCAAATATGAAAAATATCTGTGTACGTCACCAAAATCACATGCACTCCATATACATATACACTGACACATACACACCTCATCTCATCGACTGTACATAATCATCACAAAGGCAAGAAAACCTCCAAAACCAACCATGCCACAACCTACAAACTCCAAGGGGCGGGCCGCCCTAACAAAAATCCGCCATCCGGTGCTGCGGTCGCACGCCGCCAACCATCCTACGCCTCTAGACTAGGCACTCGAGGCTCACCAGCAGTATCGTCAGCACCTACACCACATATCACACAACATAAGCCTAACGCTAAGTAAGTAGTGCGATATGAAAGTAAAAGCCAACAATGCAATCCTATCACATGCAGTCTCTACACTCACACTCATGTTGTCACATCTGTGATGTGTAGTGCAGCCGCACCAGGGTATGGAGGAACCTCACGCCACCCTACACCCTGACATGTAGCCACCGTCCCGGTCTCCCCAGCAACGAGGTCCACAAGCTACACACACGCATCACCACACGGCAACCACATCAGGGTAAGGGTGTACCTCGCGCCACACTACACCCTGACACGTCGCCCCCGTCCCAGCCTCCCCAGCACGGGGCTACAGTTGCCACACACATGTTTCGCGACAGCCCAGCCGGCCCACCCCTCGAGTAGGATGCGCGACTGGTGTTGCACCGGCTCACACACTAGTAGGATCCGCGGTACCACTGCCCATATCCTCACCGTAAACACATTCACGTCGTATGACGGCCCAGCCGGCCCACCCCTCGAGTAGGATCCGCGACTGGTGAAGAACCGGCCCGCACACTAGCGGGATCCGCGGTATCACCGCCACACGTCTCACCTCATACATCAAAACATGCTAAAAATCATTTTCGTTCACGTTTTCAAAAATATGATGCATGTCAAACAATACGCACGCACACCACAATCAATCACATAAACCCTAAAGTTCTACAGTGTAGGCCCACTTGGGCAAAACACATGCATGCACTACTTACTTGGCGTGCTAAGCTCGCTCGATGCACAGCTTCGCCAAAAGAAAGCCTCAACCTAAAACACAACAAAACTCTCATCAGTATTTATCTCAAAATTCACCAAATAGCTAAAAATAACCTTCCTTAACCACACTCATGAAATTCCAACTAAAACGGTCCATCGGTTTGGCCCGGTCGAAAACCATCTTAAAGTTCGGACGCACATATCTTTTGCGTCCGGCAACAGAATCAAACGATTCAAGTGGCTAAACGTCCCCTTAAGAACCTAGTTTAACAAACTAGGACGGATTTTAAAACCATAAGCCGCAGACAGGCGAAAAATGCCAAAAACCGAATCTGCCATTTTTTTATAAAATTTAAACCTTTGTTTTTCTTCAACCAAAACTCACTCAATTCAGCTTTACGCACCAAAAACAGACATGCCACTATCACACGTCGAAATTCCACGAAAAACGGTCACTAATTCGAATTGGACCAAAATCCGACATAAACTTCCGAAGCGCATAACTTTTGCGTCGGATATCAGAATCGAACGATTCCAGCGGCCACACGTTCCTCTAACAACCTATTTTTAACCCACAAAACAAAATTTAAAATGATCAACCTAAGCCTAGCCAAAACAGCCAAAAACAGAATCTATTTTTGTACGAAAAATAGCCAAAATTTAATCTTCGATCCAATCTCGCAAATTCTTTCACCAAACAATCACATCTCGATCTACCAATGCACACATCAACAATTTGGAGAGTTCCTAATTAGAAAACAGCATGGCAGCATCAACAACCTTCACGGTTTTCTCCACAAAAATCGAGAATTTCCAATCGGTTCATTGAACCATGCACCCCTCCCTCATTTCTTCTAATTTCATCCATACTCCCTTGAAATGTAGAGGGCAACACGATCCCACGCTCGGCCATCAGAGCAGGGCAAAAACCAAAGGGAAACTCCCTGTTTCCAGTCGGTTTCGTCGCAGGAGAGCCGAACCACACACTGGCTCCAGCACACGCCCACATTGCACTCTAGAATGCTCCGATGCCCGAGTTCTACTGTCGGGAATCCAAGAAGAACCGAGCTTCCACGCTCAGTCGACAGAACCAAAGAAAACAGGGGAGGACTCACCTTCAGTTTCTCGACGCGGTAAGGCAAGGTAGCTCCTCTCTTCAGCTAACCGGAGTACTCTGAGCACCGGCGTCTCTTCCTCGGCGGTCGGTTGACGGCGATTTCTCCTCCCCAGTCTCTCTCTCGCTCTCGCTTTCTCGGCCGCGCACAACACAGGGTGGAATGGCTTCCACCCGAAGCCATTCCACCTTGTTATTTTATTTTATTTTTTTTAAATTTTAATTTAATTATAAATTACCAAAATGCCCTCACGTGCTTCAATCGTCCGTAATTTCGTTAATTTCCCGACCCCCGACTTTAAATTTTGAACACCGTCGTAAAAGTAGGCTCCGAGTCTAAAAATTTAAATTTCCCGTTGAAATATTTCTCAAAACTCCGACCGAGATTAAAGTAAAAATTTCGGAAATAAAAATTCAAAATTCAAAATTTTCGGGTTATTACAAAACTAAAATTCATCAAATGGTCTTCTACTTCTCAACCATGAAGGGAAGACAAAAAAATATGCATATTATTTTTATTTTAAATTTATCTTGGTCAACAATAATTCAACTACTTGACCAAGCATTACACTAAAAAAGACTCGACACAAAACAAACAATTAGACAAAAGATAGATGCATCAAGAAGAACAAAAAACAGAATCATAATCATGCTTAAAACAGACTTTGCAACTCCTATTTTAACATGAAAATTGTTCCATATTTATCATTTTATAATTTGAATTCAAGGCATCAATAACATATAACAAGACTAACAAAAGAAAAGCATGGTAAAATATTTTAACAACATTTTAGATGCTTCTAAAAACATAGACATAACACACAATAAATTGCTTTTGCTTGTGCATAATCTTAGATTACTAGATTAGTTGGTCATTTCTAATCAATGATGCATTCAATTTTCACAACAAACAGCAAGTTATAATGCTAAGAAAATGCTAAATAATTTGCAAAAATAGCAAAATAACACAATTTAAACAAACAATGCTGCTTTGGATTTACACCAATTTCTTAGCCGAAGAAGACTCCAAACCAGACCTAAAACTAACATCAAATCACAGCAACCTTTGGTATCAATTGATGCAAAACAAATCCTAAACAATTGCTGCAAAAATAGAAAAGCAAAATAGCAAAACACAACTCTAAACAAACACTAAGACAACAATCAATTGATCAAGGCAATGCTCCTCAGATTTACACTAATTTCTTGGCCGAAGGA
The DNA here is from genome assembly GCA_022433055.1 of Begonia peltatifolia. Lineage (NCBI taxonomy): Eukaryota > Viridiplantae > Streptophyta > Magnoliopsida > Cucurbitales > Begoniaceae > Begonia > Begonia peltatifolia. The sequence continues at coordinate 611 of JAJTVC010002349.1, read as the reverse complement.
GACTCCAATTCAGCATAGAAAATCATCACCAAAAACACAGCAAAACAATGCTATCAAATGGTGAAAACTAGATGCAATTGATTCCTAAAAATATGCCTTAAAAACAGTAAAAAAAAGGCACTAAAAACAGTAGCTAATCAACTTGCAATTAACCTTAATTAGGTGTTGGAAAACAAATAAGAAAACAACTAAAACCAACAGAAACATGCTTAAAAACATAATCAAACACAGCCTAAAAACTAGACAAACACTTTCACCAAATCAATTCATATGCTGTCAAATATGTTGCATTAAAGTTCAGCAATTTGCCATGGTGAATGGACACAGAAAATTGTTTCAAAACAACCTAAAAAAATATTCAACACCCTAAACAGAAAATTTTCTCAAACTTTGTCTAAACTTTATGAAATTTAACAGAAGTTTGCCTACTATATATGTCATGACCTAGAATCCATACTAAAAAATTTTGTAAAAAAATTAAAATTTTTCTTTTACTTCAAAACTATTCTGTTCTAAAACATTAAAATCTCATAGCGGAAGATTAACTTGTTTGTGAATAACATGTTACTTAAAACCAAACTTAAATCCTCACTTCACACTATACTAAACTC
>JAJTVC010002344.1:0-15463 GCA_022433055.1 Begonia peltatifolia | reverse complement strand
GGGTTAAGAGGAAAATAGTAGGTTATTATTATTATTATTAAAAAAAAACATATAGCAGAACGCGGTGTTTCTTCTCCCTCTGTTTCTTTCCTCCCTCATCCACGCAGAACCTTTCCTCTTCAGCTCTTCTCCTTCCAGCAACAGACGATTCCTCTTATTCCTCTGTTAATCTTCAAATCTAAGGTATGTTTTAGTTAGTTTCTATTAGTCAGTCAGTCATTTAGCCGTTTCGAGTGTTGAAACCGCAGTTAGTAAGAGTGTTGGAGAGTTTCGGTGAAAACCTAGGAGAGAGCTGTGGGAAATCGAAGTTAAAATTGATTTCTATCAGTATGTTAGTGTTTAAGCTAGGAGGAGTAGATTTCGAGATTTTATGGGAAAGATTAAGCGTTGGGATAGCTGAATGCTCGAATTGTGGAACGATCTCCGTTCGACCACGTCTGACCAAGCGGTATGTGTTGAATTGGGGATTGGATTACACCGTTAGAAACTAAATGTCATGAGAAATCTGTAGCATTTCGAATCGTCCAAATTGGGCTAGTATTGAAGAAGTTATGAATTTTTTAAGGTTAGTCAAAAATTGAGTTAGAATTTCGGTTTAGGCCGAGTGGGGGTTTAGTTATTGTTTCCTTTAGAGTTTTACGAATTTAATGGAAAGTAGAGCTAAAAAATGTGTGGTTTTATAGGTTTTCTCAGTTAGCATACGAAGTTACGAAGTATTAGGAATTTCTAAAAGGCCAGGTAAGTAATGTAGTAGGAGTTTTGCCTTCGGGCCTACATCACAGTTCAGTAAGATGCATTACACGTTTACTTTATGTTATATTTTCATGATTGTGCATCATTGTTTTAAAGTAGGAAAACAAGACGAAAATGAATTTTCATGTTTTTACAAAGTGAAACAGTAGGACGTGATAAGACGAACGAAACGAAATGAAAAGATACGTAAGAAGATAAAAAATGTGAGGTTGAGTAGTCTTGTCCCCAGAGGTAAACCGCGACGTATATCACTCTTCCTCCGCTTTACGTGGTGGCCTTGTCCCCAGAGGTGGACTGTGAGGTGCGTCACTTTACTAGGTTGAGGTTGACTTTGTCCCCAGAGGTGGACCGCGAGGTATGTCACCTTGATCTAACACGTAAAAAAGAACGCAGTAGTAAGAAGATAAAGAAGATGTAAGAAAGAGACGAAAACGAAAGTAGAGATGAAATTGTAGAATACGCATATGTTAGGATGTTATTGTTTTCAGTATTTAAGTTTATATATTACTTACTTAGCATTAAGCTAATAGTTGAGTTATGTGATGTAGGTGATAACGACATAGCTGGTGAGTACTCAAAGCATGTCTAGGATTAGGAGGTGGTTGGAGAAGTACGCATGTGAACGATCTGGCCGGCTGTTAGGGCGTTTTGACTATGGTGGGCATAGGTATGAGTTTTGGGAATGTGATTGAGATGCTTTTGAGTTGTTTTGAGTCGAATAAGTGTACAGATGGATTTCAAACTTGAGTAGTCATTTTATTTATGTAAATAATGGTTTTGAGTTGATGGAAAAGTGTGTGTTGCGTTATTATTGGCGTAGAGTCGAAGTCGGTTGATTTTATAAAGTTTTTTAAGGTTTTAAACAAAATTCTGGGAAGGAAGTGTCGACCGATAGACTTAGTAGTCGACCAGACCCTGCAAATGTCTACCACGAGGGTCGACCTGCTTGCGCAGAACCGAATTAAGTGTCAACCTATGGTTGTAGGTGTCGACTGGTAGTGTAAAAATGGTAGCGGTGTCGACCGCGAAGGTCAACCTGCGCAGACAGAGAGGATCAAGGTGTCGACATACGGTTGTAGATGTCGACCGACAAAAAGATCTGAGACGAACGTAGTGTCAACTGGTGTTCTCAGTGTCGACCGACGAAAAAATTCGAGACGAGCGCAGTGTCGAAAGGTATTTTCAAGTGTCAACCGATGAAAAGCTCGAAATAAATGAAGTGTCGACCAAGACTTATAGGTGTCAACCAGTTTCTCTCCATTAGGTTTGGTCAAGTGAATTTTTAGTTAAATTGATTTTAATCGAGTTTTCCGCTGCGATGCTATTTTAAATATTTTCAAAAATGTCGTTTTAAGTCGAGAAACAAAAGTTTTAAATTTTATTCAAATTTTTCGAGTGTAATGAGTGAGTAGTAGAAGTGTGCGAACCGAGAATCGTGTAAGATTTCTGGGGCGTGACATAATAACTGGAAGCAAATGTGCCATCACTGTGTGAAGGTCTATGCAACTTGACCTATCTATCTCTGGCTTTGTAATAGCAAGCGACTAGCTCTTTTATCATTTAGTTTAAGTATAGATTGGATAAGAGAGAGTTAATTCTGGTTAGTTAGATTTGCTGATTTACTTAGTATGTTAGATACTTGGATTTATTTTTTATATTCAATTTAATTTCTTACTTATTATCTCACTGCTGGATAATTGGATGTAGTTTAAATCCTAGATAGTCAGATTATTTTTTAGTGTTGAATTTAGTTTCTTACATTTAGTTTTAACGTTGGATAAATGAATTAGATTTGGTTTGTATTTTAGATAGTTGGATTATTTTTAGATGTTAAATTTAGTTTCTTACATTTTATTTTAATGTTAGATAGTTGATAGTTGGATTATTTTTTAATGTTAAATTTAGTTTTTTTATACATTTTATTTTAATGTTAGATAAATGGATTGGATTTAGTTTGAATCTTAGATAGTTAGATTGATTTTATGGATTTTATTTTTTTTGGGTTTGCTTTATTGTTAATTAAAAAAAATTCATGGAAGGGAGCTAGTTCTAGTTTTGGGAAATGATTTTCTGAAATTATTAGGCTGGTCCAGTTTTCGGTCAGAACCAGCTCGGACCAGACCATGCCGAGCCCTACTTTGGAATAACTTGTACATTTACACTAAGCTCTTTCTTACTCGTTGGCCATTTAACAAGCTAGTTAGGGAAAAAGCTCTTCAAGTAACCATGAATCATATCCACTATGAAGATGAAAATGGTTGTTACATCACGAAAGGGTGTAGAAAAGGTTAGCAATCGTAACTCAGCTATTACAAGGTATTGGAACATTCCATCTCTCTAGATGAAGAGGAGATTTGCAAGACAACTTTTCAGCTGATTTTTGCTTTTGATAAAGTGATTCTCTTGGCTAAAAGGAAAATGTGAATGTTGCTCAGGAAATCAGTATTGCGAGATGAGGAGTTACAAAGAGAAGTTGCACAAGTTTGTAATGCAGAGTAAAATTTACAAAAGCAAGGTATATGTTCTTACCTCTATCATTTTTTTCTCATATCTTTTGTGAGATATATTTAGAGTGGATGACATTTGTTAAATTTTTGTAATGTATTTTGCAGATTAAAAAGAGAAGAAGCGATAGGTATATGTTCTTACCTCTATCATTTTTTTCTCATATCTTTTGTGAGATATATTTATAGTGGATGATATTTGTTAAATTTTTACAATGTATTTTGCAAATTGAAAAGAGAAGAAGCGATAAATGAAGTTTCGTGTCTTTACAGTCAATGAGCTAGGTAAGAATTGAAAGTAGTTTAAGTGACATGAGCATTTTTAATAGTGGAGATGGAGGATTTGGAAGTGTTGTGGTTTTGGGATGAGTTGCCTCTCATGCGGAAACATACCCTATCAAATATAAAGGTTTGTATCTTTCGTGTTTTATGCTTATTCCACAATGCATACATCTTTTAGTGGCTTGTGTTTATTTCACAATCCATATACCCTAAATCCTCATAAATCCTAAAAAAAAAAATACAAAAATCGAATCCCTAGAAAAACATGAAAACCCGAAACTCTTGACAAAACTCAAAAAAGCCAAATCCTAAAAAAAATCACAAAAAACCCAAAGAAACTTAAAAAAAAAATACAAAAACCAAAACCCTTTTGTGAAAGATCTTGTAATTTTGTATTGTGTTATTTCTTTTAATATCAATTTTCTTTCTATTTTTTGTTATTAAGTTGAGTATTTTTTTAGTGTACCATAGTAGTTTATTAAATTAGAGAACAAGATCCTTCACAAGTTAGCTCATCTCCATTTCCTACTAATAACTTCGAATATTTTGAAGATAGAATTTTTAAAAGTTGAACAAGTCAGACTTGAATAAAATTATAGGTAGATCTCCACCCACCAAAATTTACGTTGTTTTTCTTGTAATCGACCCAACAACACGCATAGTCCTAGGAAATTGTTGTCCAGCTAATACATGGAAACTTATAGTTGATAATTCTTTGTTCCAGGTTGCTAATTTAATATTGAAATTTACTATTCAAATCATGTTGTATCTGTAGCAACATCCTCTCTAACTTAATATAAATAATTTAAATTAGCATTTATGATTTCTACTGAACTTTTTATCGCATTTGTAAGAAATATCTTTTTCTCTTTATTTCATCATTCCAGTTGGAATTAATCGTTTCATTGGAATATTAGAATTCAATAGGATCCTACTGAATCTTAGGAGTAGTTAGTAAAGGTGGTGTTATACTATTCATCCGCAATGATTGATGATGCTGAATTTTTTCGAAGAAAATTTCTTACTCGTTGACCATTTAACTTATTTTCCATCAACTTAGCTAAACGAATAGTTTGTCAAGGGACTGAGGTTTTTAAAGCACTTACCTCTTGCCGTATATCACTTCTCAATCTAGATTCAAAGTACCTTTGTAGGAAAAGAAAACAATCCACCTGTTTGATTCATTAACATCTCAAATCGACTATGAAAATCAATTGCAGTTATTTGAGTTAACTTAGACAATTCACCTTTTCAATAATAAATAAAACTTGTAAAATAATTCTCTGATGGTCATTCTATTTTTATATAGCCACTGAAATCACTATAATGGATCTCAATCCAAATAAAATAAATTAATATTTTTAATTTTTGTGTATCATCGAATTCATGATAATAAAATAATCGTTCTGCCTTAAATATCCATCCGTGTGGGTCGTCATCGCCAAATATTGGAACATCTAACTTAATAGGAGTATTGCATTTTAAAGTATAATTGAAAAAATATAACTAAAATATATGTAATGTTAAAATACAATCCAAGCATGTCAATGTTCTAGCCCACTTCAAATGGCTCAAACCGCGTTGCTATAAATGTTCACAATCTTGTAGCGTAAGAATAAGCAGAAGAGCTAATCATTGGAGGAAATTACTCCGTAACAAGCCATTTTCTAGAATCTTCTTTTCTCATGAGATTTAGGAGGGCTAGAAGAAGAGAAACTGAGCAGAAATGGGCAACGTGGAATGCAGCAACTTCAAAGGCAGATTTTGTAGTGGCCAAGGATGGATCAGGCACTCACAGAACAATCAACGAAGCTGTGGCTCACCTGAGAAAAATGGGTAAAAGGAGACATCGTAGAGTGATAATATATATAAAACCGGGAGTTTACCGAGAGAAAGTAGAGATAGAGAGAGAGAGAGATAGAGAGAGAGTGAGAGAGAGAGAGAGAGAGACATAAAGAATCTCTTTATACGTGAGTTACGTGTGTTATTTTGATATTTGTTTTTCATACTTTGGAGATATATTAAAATACAATGAATCACCATCTGAGGTGGCAAATTGACCGACAACATGAATAACATGTGCTATATTTGGACGTGAGATAAAATAAATTTCCATTAATAATTAAAAAAGAAACAATATGCCTATGCCCATGTTGAAGTACTAAGTAAGTTTTAATTTTCAAATGACAGCGTAATGTCTTAACTTTTTATTCTAATATTTATTCACGACAAATAATAATTAAAGTAAATTTATTACACTAATCATTGTTTGAATTATCAACAAATATATCAAAAGATGAACAATCTTAAAATTTCGCAACACAACCTACAATTTCTTGCTCTATTATATTCCTTCTGGATTGATTGTCAATAGCAGCACACTTGGCCCTAACAAAATACTCTACATTAAAAGTACAAATAAAATGAAACCATTTACAAGTCATTCTTCATCTTTAAATAATTGAGTCCACATGCAACATTTAATATTAAATTTACATTCTAACTTGACTATTATAATCTTTCTTAACTACACAAATTTTCAAAACAATTTCACATGTACACTACTGGATTTGGGAAGCCAATCATTAAAACAATTCATAAAAAAGGATCATCAAGGGCAATATTGTTTGATACACCCCAAGAATAATGCTAAATATAAATTCTAATATTTTTTGCTCGACTCACAGTTCATTCATTAGCAAAATGATTATAATAGAATAATAATTGCATCGTATTAGTAAGAATAGAGTTAAAATTATTTCAAAATTTTAATCACCAAAATAACAAAGACTTTCATTCCTTTACCCATAAATTTTAATAAAAATTGATGTAAATTGAAAGAAAACAAAACCAGTAAGCCTTCCCCGTAAACTGACTGTTACCCCAAACCCAAACGCTTACACCTCCCTACTATCTATTTATTTTGACCCACTCTCCTAGGAATTAAAATAATGTTATAAAAACAAATCTTTTAAATACAGATCAGCTACCAACGAAGAATAGCCAACAACCATGGCTGTCCATCGTCCACTGCAACGCTGCTCTCAGCATCCAGATGACAGAAAAGATCACCTCCGGCTGCCTCACAGAAGTAAGAAATTTTTTAGAGTAACGGGTAAATGGTGGTTGTTAGTGTATTTTTATTTTACGATCAACGCAAGTGCACGTGTCGGTAATAAATTAATAAATAGTAATTTTAATTTACTATAAAATTATATTAAATAATAATAAATTAACCAGAAAAATAATTTGAACGGTAGAGTAATATAAAATTGAAAATCACTTATATATGTTAAAGAAATAAATTAAACTAATTTAAAATGATTACGATAATAAAAGTCTTGCTTATGGTCGATTTTCTCGTTATGTGAAATTTACTACTGATACTACAAAAAGTTACAACATTTTCTTCGGAACAGCGAAAACGAATATTTTTCTAGGGTTCTATCGAATTGTCTAGTTCAATTCAACCTAAAGTTTCTTTCGACTTTGAAAAAATAAAACTTGATTCAAATTTCTTTACAGTCTTATTTTCAATGTCAAATAAATTAATGTCAACAACCTTGTAACAATTTAATTTATTTAATCAATAAAATTCATATCTATCCATGAATATAATAGAAACATGTAACATTAAATTTGTTCGTCGATACAATTCGAATTAAACAATAAATATCATGATAGATTGTTCCATAAAAAATATGTAAACTTTCATAACTTTAAGTAAAACATATAAAGAGTATTTTCTCTTCTAACCAAAATTAAAAACTTAGCATAAAATCATAATAATAAAAACTATAATAAATAAAAAGTAAAAAATAAATTGTGGTTTTCGCTCTTCCTTAGAAACAATCCCCCTTCAGAGAGTTTTTTTTTTCTTCAGGGGATGTTGGACGTCCCCCGCCAAGAGGAGAGAGGCTTCTTTTTCAAGGGTTAAGAGAAAAATAAAAATCTCCATTTTCCAGTGAGAGAATAATCCTCTCTCTCTTTCCAAAATCATCTTTTTTCCTTTATATTTTTTATTCTTCTCCTCAGCCAACTTTTCTTTTCATTTTTAGTGCCACATCCCTTTTTTTTTTTGTCTTTTAGGGTCGCATTACCATTCTCTTGTGCTCTCTCTCTCTTGTTCTTCTATCAAATAAATATCTTTGATTTTAGGATATTCTCCATCTATCTTCCTCTCTTTTAGGTCGTTCAAATGATCCAATCCAATTTTTTCTAATTTTGTGGTTAAAAATAACAACAATTATTAATACTAATAATCTGATTTATTTGAAAATATATGCATAAAAATCATTAATATCTTAAATTCTTTCCATGCTCAATAACTTATAACAAATTTTATAATTTTAATCACATTCTATTTAAATTCTCTCAAATCATCTGAATTTTATTAATAACAAATAATATTAAATAACTCTAAATTAAGAGTTATCAGTGGTATTATGAAGAAAAGAAGTCAAGTTGTCCGAAGAGCACCTAAGCTAAGGATAGTTCAAAAATGCTTTTCGCATGAAAAGGACTACCAAAACATCTCCGAGCTATGCATTACTCCCTTGGACGTCAATTGGGTCATCGATGTCCTGAATGAAAATCAATTCATCCAATTAAATACATAGAGAAAAGGGTAATGATTTGCATTTTCCTCCCTTAGAGAACAATGTCAGTTCGTAAACTTACTTGATTTTCGAGAACTATTCCGCTATGAATTTCTATCTTTGTTCCAGACTTCACATTAATACTTACTCTCCCCTTCAAATTTAACCACAGGCAACTTCAAATCAGGTGTGCAATAAAACATCAAAGAAAAAACTGAGAATTGAGCAGACACGCATCCACTAAAATAATACATATTCACTTGGAAACATTTTATCCGAGTATATGTGTTAACTCGCAACCTATTTCAAATATGGTTTTATTTGATTTGTAGCTCTGTTCTCTTTTTGGCATTTAGTAATTAGATGACTAATAAACTAGATTTGGAAATAGATGTGATTTCAAAAGATTTATTAGCATAAGATTAAAAGAACTACGAGAAAATAAGACATTTTGAAGGTTGGAAAAATCTATTTGAGTTATACTAGAATGCAATATTGATTAAAAAAAAATAAAAATTTGTTGTTGCCCATATCAAATTGGTATGGAGCAACTAATTCTTGGGATGGCTGGCAAAAAACAGATGCAGTGCTAGAATTAATAGAGGAGAGAATGGAGAAGAGGATGAAGGCAGAGAGGAGAAGAGGATGCGAAAATAGCACAAGCAAATGAAGTGCTTGCAGGATTGGACGAAAATGACAGGGTGACGGGCCATAAAACGGATTCACGAAAGGAGTATCACACAAGGGAACTTTACACCTGGCCTCCAACGGCGGCAATCCATATGCTGGTAGTACAGAGTTGAAAGATTTTTCGCATTAAATCCTATCTTGGATAGAGAAAAATTGGATGGCCAACAATTATAATGGAGGTAAAAAAGCTAGTATGGTATTGGTTGGAGGAAGGCCGAAGACCTTTTCGTTACTGGGCAGATTTTTGAATGCAGTTGAAGGAGCAATTTAGGCCGACACAAGGGGGATCAACTAAAGAAAAATTCGTGGCACTCAAACAAGATGACACAGTGAGAGTTTCAGCACTAGTTCAAGAATTGGGTTTTGAATTGGGAGGAATATAGAGACGTTATAAGGCATTCGTTAATAGCCTACAAGCTGACATTGAGGCCGAGCTGATGGTTCTCAAGCCCAATGTTTAAGGCCACGTCATGAAGGACAGAAGACAAGATACTTGTGACAAACATTGAGGGGCTCAACCCATTTCACAGAAAATAGATGTGTTTTAACAATCACACGAAGAGTGAAAGGACGGTGTTATTATTGATGCTATGAGAAATACATCATCGGCCACTGTTGCAAATTTAAGGAACTAACCGTTCTAATTTGCCAATAAGAAACTGATTTAATGGAAAATTTTCAACTCCATTCAACCATTTCTCTCCCATCTTGAGGACAAAGTCAATATTCGTCATGAAGTAATGTTAGAAAGGATAGACGATAATCTATTTCTGATAGATTCAATTTTATTTGATTTGTTGTTTTATTTTCTGATTGTGGTATTTTAGTAAGGATTAGATTAATATAACAAAAAAAGAAATATAGATATTTTGGAGGTGAAAAATGTACTTGAATCTAATGCTTTCTCTATGGGAAGGATTGTGAATCTGATGTTTATGATTGATTGTCATCGTAAGTTTGGGTCGAACTTATTGACAGAAATGAAAATACTCAGGCAAAGCAATGAGTTTATTCAGAATATGCTATGTGGGGTGCGATTGCATTTGGATAGATTTATCGAAGACCTTAAGTTTGGTGATTTGAAAAGAACCAGAGGTTCCCCGATCCAAAAGGAGAGGCTGAATCACACAGCTTCGCTTCACCAAGCTAGACAAGTGGCATTTCTCTGTGAGAGAAAGTTCATGGGGTTATGGGAGAAAATGTTGAAGATGTTGGAGATGAAGGGAATCACGGCGAACGTATAAAAAGGACCGCTCAAGGAGAAGCAGCAAAAAAAAAAACTGAGAATTTTGCAATCCACTGGAAAAATTACTGACAAGAAGAGAGAAATAGATGTGATTGATGCTAAAGACGATGTTGCTCAAGGTGGATTGATCCAATGACAACAAACTATGACCAGCCATGAATGAATGAACGGAAACCTACACAAGTTATGGAGAAAATAAAAAACTTGGAATGAAAACACGAAAGGAGAGTATTCGTGGTGCTCGTTCAAGTACGGATGAAGGAGCATCAAAGCAAACATCAATCTGGCAGACCCAAGTTGAATTTTGGAAGTTTTGGTTTTTGGCTCAGTTACTAATTGCTATCAAACCAAAGTTAAATGTCTTCAATTGTTCTATAATCAAGTCTGAAACTTCACAAGCTCTTGAAGGAACATCCATTAAACAAGTTTCAAGTGGTAAGGTTAATTTGGGAAAGACTGGGAAGAGAATTATTTAGATATCTCTGAAACTAATTTAAAAGTAACTAAAAACTTTAAGCTTTTGATGATCTCTTTTTGGTCTCATCTAGCTATATAACTTTGGTGCTCCACAATTGATGCCTCATAATTTTTTTTTTTTTTTTTTTTTTTTTTTTTTTTTTTTTTTTTATAGTTGAAAGTTAAATTATATGAGAGCAAGTGGTCTAATAACATACAATGAATTATTTGAAAGGCAAGAGGCCCACGGGTAATCAGTGGTGAGCGAACTGTGTAATCCAGATCGATTGGAAAAAAAAAAAAAAAAAAGTTTGAGATGTTGTGCATGTATTAAAAATATTTAAATCAGCTGTTTGTGCATGTATTAATATTTTTACAAATAAAGAATAAGAAGTATGGTATGACCCCGTCAGGTAAATATTAATTAGATGTGTAAATGTTTGACTCAAAAAGAAACGGTAAATGCAATTTGAAAATTCTTTTTGCAATTTTTTTATTTTTTATTTTTTATTTTTTATTTTTTTAATTTGGTGTTTTGATTTTCAGAGTTTATGATGCAAGCCTAAAAAGAATAAAGAGATTAGTGGATTAAAATTAAAATTATGAACCAAGGAATGTTGTTATAAAGCCCTCGTGGTCTGATCTTGGAAACTCTCTTTCGTTCCCCAACAATTCAAAACACTCTTTTTTTTGAGACTGGGTCCGAACATAATCTGATTTTCTCCTCGGGAAGTTTGCCGAGTCTAGATTTCTGTTGAGTAGAATTTCTGATGTGGATGTTAGCCCACATATTCAATCCAACTCATTTCAATGCCATCTTCATTTGTTAAACCGTATTAATGTCAGCATTCGCGAGTTTCACGGTGTCATTACACCGTCAGCACATCTCTGCAGCGATTCTCCCCGTCTCTCCTCCCCTATTATCAACGTCTCCCCCAACTCTTAGGGCTTCCAACGACTTTCTATATTTTATCTTCATCTCTGTTGCTTTGCTACCCAGTGAATCGCATACTGTTAGGTTCATGATTAATCTCTTGTTTCAATTTCGGTGATCCAGTTACTCTTGCACCGAATTTCTTCTTCTCTCCAATTCTGATTCCTATCAACTATAATTCGCAATTCGAATACCCTATCAGTCGATCGGGAGAGAGAATTTTTCCCCCGGTGAAAAAAAAAAAAAAAAAAAAGCAGATTCTCTGTTTTCTGTGTGATGGACGTTGATGGAGGCAGTAAACGCGTTTTTCAGAGGCTAGCGGGACCTTCTGGAGATAACAGGAATCAAAAGGTTTGCTACCATTGGAGAGCCGGTAATTGCAATCGCTTTCCATGTCCGTTCCTTCACAGAGAACTGCCACCTCCCTCACAGGTGCCTTCAAACGGGCTTGCTTCCAAAAGGGGCCATGTCTTCTCTGCCGATGATTCCCGATTTTCCGGTCCGCGACGATCTCCTAATTTCAATGCAGGGTCCCCTTGGGGTCGCGTTCACCCCAGTGCCGGTAGTAGTAGAACGGTTAGGAAGACAGCAAAAGCTTGTAACTTTTGGCTTCAGGGCCACTGTTCTTATGGGGATAAATGCAAATATCTGCATGTTTGGAGTTTAGGGGAAAGTTTTTCCCTTTTAACACAGCTCGAGGGGCATCAGAAGGTGGAAATTTTTTCCCTTCATTGATATTTCTTTCTTGGATGATGAAGTGGAGTTATCGGTTCTTTGTGTTTTGCTTACCGATAGATGGTGTTTGAACAGCTTGTTAGTGGAATTTCCCTTCCAACTGGATCGGATAAGCTTTACACAGGGAGTAAAGATGAAACTGTGAGAGTTTGGGACTGTCAGTCAGGACAGGTTAGTCATTGGCTTTTGATCATTCAACTCCTTTTATTGTTTCAAGCTGAGATGAAAAAGTGACTCGATGCATCATATAACTAACCAGAAAAACCTGGCGGAAATTTTCTATGATAGTGAACTTAGGTTCAGTCATGTTTTTTCCATTACGAAATGACAAAGTGGGATGGATTTAGCCTGCTTGACTGAAACTAGAACTGCAAAGTTTGAGTGCATACTTTTATTGATTAGTGGTATCCTTAGATAGTGTTGTTTGAATTGAAGAAATTTCTTAATTGTCTTAGCTAATATTCTCTGTTTTCTTAGAAGACCCACAATTCGAGGCTGAACCCTTCTTTTCAATGTTTGGATAAAATCACATGGAAATGCGGAGTAGGGTTTTATGTTGTGCACCATCATCCAGTAAAATTGAGTGTATAAATCATTTTACCTGACTTTTTGTTATTCCTGCAGTGTAGCGCTGTTATTAATCTTGGTGGTGAAGTTGGTTGTATGATTAGTGAAGGACCTTGGATTTTTGTGGGTGTACCAAATACTGTCAAGGTCTGGAAACAATATCTCTATTTAATCGTTTCATTTGATTGTTGATAAAACTGCACAAACACACCGTATCATGATGAAACATTTAGATTTATACTGGTTTATACTTTACAGGCATGGAACACCCAAACTTCCTCTGATCAGAGTCTTACTGGGCCAGTTGGTCAAGTTTATGCCCTCGTTGTGGGTAACAATTTGCTCTTTGCTGGTACGCAGGTACTTCATATTTTTTCAATCTTCTTTATTACAAGTCTTCATTACAACAAAACATATTTCTATACAGATGAAAACTGATCCAAGTATAACATCTGTATAATCATCAGTGTTCTATTTACTTTAAGCTTTGTTTTGAGGAGGGTTTCGTTAGTATCATAACATTTACCCTCTTCTAAATCTTATGCTCATAAACTGCATGTAATTCAAGGAGGAATAAAGTAATGGTATCCGTCTGATTTCAACAATCATTGTTTTTAATCTTTAAAAAGATCCCTTATAGTAACTGATATATTTTCATTGTCCATTCAAATTTTTGGATATTGAAAATATGTGTTTGCAATGTCTATATTCTCAATAAATATAGGCTTGTAGGGTTGACGGAAATCTTTTTTTTAGGATGGATCAATATTGGTATGGAAATTTAACGTGGAGACTAACAACTTTGAACCAGCTGCTTCACTGAAGAGTCACACCCTTGCTGTTGTCTCGTTAGTAGTTGGAGCTAATAGGCTCTACTCTGGTTCAATGGACCATTCTATTAAGGCAAGAAATTTTTTCATTACGTTGTGTTATATTTGCCCTCTTATTGTTCTTTCTTTTAGGTCTGGAGCCTAGAAACACTACAGTGTGTACAAACACTGACCAATCATGCATCGGTTGTGATGTCTGTTCTTTGCTGGGATCAATTTCTTTTATCATGTTCCCTTGACCAAACAATTAAGGTTTATTATTTTTTTTATGTTATGAGTGTTTTCAGGTGAGTTTGTACAAGTATCCAAGTAGACTTTTTAAATATTAATAAAATTCTCTTTCCCTGGTGCAGGTGTGGGTTTCTACTGAAAGTGGTAACTTGGAAGTGACATACACCCACCAAGAAGACCATGTATGGTTTTCCTTTGTTTTGTAATGGATTTGCATTATCTTTATTCAGTAAGAAGCTTTTCATAAATAAGCCAATGGTTTAATATTTGCCCACTATTTGCATCTTGTAACCTGAATGAATTGCTTGCTAATAAAAGAAATAAAGTCAATGTATCTTTAGCTCCTTTAGATGTTTTAAGCTAGTTTTCAATGCAAATATAAAACTTTTGGCTATTTAGTCGATCACTAGTGAATGATATAACAATGTCTACCTGATTAATAAGGGTTTTCAAATCATTTTCAACCTCATGTATACTAATTATAAAGATGATATCAACAAATGTAGTTTTAGTGTTTGATTTTACTTGTGCTCAGATTCAAGTCTCTGGCTTTGTCGTTGTTGTTGATGGCTTGTCACTGTTGTTTTCCTTGGTTCTCTTGATATGTCAAATTGTGGCCTGAATAATTTGCTTGCTAGTGCAAAAAATTTGGGCTGTTTGAGGTTGCTTATTTTTGTCAACAAAATAAAAATGTTGTGATGAGAATGATCAGTTATTAGTCGGTCAACTGTTTCTTACTAAGCATATATATCAGGAAAGAAAGATTTTTCATTGTCAGAAATATGGAGGATTTAAATTTAAAAAGAAAGATTGGTTTCAGAAAACGCTTTGTTTTAAGTGGATTGCTTGATACAATAGCTTTTCTTTTGTTTGTGGTCTATTCACACTTAGATTCTAGCAATTTATAGAGAGCTAACAATTTGGAGAAAAAATTAAGAAATGTTCTGTTTTGTTCATGCAAATGTTTTACTGCTACAATTTTAGGGTGATAGATATTCTTGTCTTATCAAGGTTTTGATTGGTAACTCGTAAAAGTTTGCAGGTATGTATGACACACACACACACACACACACACACACACACACACACACACATGAAAATATCCGAGACATTTATTTCCAATGTTTTATGTGCTGACGAAATGATTGGTTGCTGCAGGGTGTGCTTACCTTATGTGGAATGCATGATTTGGATGCCAAGCCAGTCTTGCTGTGTGCTTGCAATGACAATTCTGTCCGCATATATGATTTGCCATCGTGAGCTTTTTGGACATACTTCTATCGCTTACTCTCATCAGGAACTTTTGATGGCTTACATTGTTCTCTTGGTCATGTTTAGGTTCTCTGAGAGAGGTAGAATTTTTGCAAAGCAGGAGATAAGATCAGTTCAAGCTGGACCTGGTGATATCTTCTTCACTGGTGATGGAACAGGTCTAGTGAAAATCTGGAAATGGTTGCCGGATAAAGCATCGCCAATATAATGGAGTTTTTACGGGCGACTATAGTATTTCATTTGATTTTTTATTTTATTTAGTGCAAATCTTTTCTGGTTTCCTTACGTGTAACTTGTGAGTTATAAGACTGAAAGCACAGAGAAGGGTTTTGATTCTAGGAGGTGCTTCTAACCAGTTGCGTGTT
>JAJTVC010002330.1:4317-17633 GCA_022433055.1 Begonia peltatifolia | reverse complement strand
GATCCTACTCGAGGGGTGGGCCGGCTGGGCTGTCGCGAAACGTGTGTGTGTGGCAACTTTGGCCCCGTGCTGGGGAGGCTGGGAGGGGGACGACGCGTCAGGGTGTAGTGTGGCGTGAGGTACACCCTTACCCTGATGTGGTTGCCGTGTGGTGATGCGTGTGTGTAGCTTGTGGGCCTCGTTGCTGGGGAGTCCGGGACGGTGGCGACGTGTCAGGGTGTAGGGTGGCGTGAGGTTCCTCCTTACCCTGGTGCGGCTGCACTACGCGTCACAGATGTGACAGCATGAGTGTGAGTGTAGAGACTGCATGTGATAGGATTGCATTGTCGGCTTTTACTTTCATATCGCATTACTTACTGAGCGTTAGGCTTATGTTGTGTGTTCTGTGGTGTAGGTGCTGACGATACTGCTGGTGAGCCTCGAGAGCCTAGTCCAGAGGTGTAGGATGGTTGGCGGCACGTACCCAAGGCACCGGATGGCGGATTTTTGTTAGGTCGACCCGACCCGTGGTTGTGGTAGGTGATAGTGGATTTATCATTTCATGTTGGGTATTTGTGTAGATAGCGGGGTTGTATAGACATTGATCTTTTGAGATTGTATAGAGGGGTTGTAGTGTTTTGGGGGACTTTCTTCATTTGTATTTGATGGGTTCTTGTTGTCCTCTTACTCTGATTTGGTTATGGTGATTTCTCTGGATGATGCATAGATAAACATTGTTGGATTATGGTAAATTGTGTGCAGGGTTTCAATTTTAGGATAGTCAGTTTTTAGCCGTTACTCTGCCAAAATTTCGGGAGAGAGGTTGGGAGTCGAGGAGATACGAAATAGGTTGAGGTGTGAACAGTAAATGCTTTTTTGGAAATGATTTGAAAGTGAAAGAGGTATTGAATTGAGTTAGTTATGTCAAGTGTTAGTGTGTGTGTGTAGTGTGTAAATGCACTGTAGCGCACCGAGAACGCGGGGTTTTCTCGGGGTGTTACATATTCTCATCAATAAATGCAATTTAATGTGATATTTCTGTTGCGACCCTGGGAGCTACCTCTAAGATACCGGGCTATCGACAAGGTTAACCCAATTCGACTTCCAAACTTATTTACACAAATCTCTATACAAAAGATAAGTAAAACGAAAAACCATTTGAAAAAAAACACACGCAACGAAAGATAAATTTGAAACATTTAAAACGGAACGATAAAACTGTCGTGTGAAAATCGAGCAGGAAAGTAAGGACTGGACTAAATTCCTTTTTTATTTTTTGAAAAGAAACCATCGCTGCTAGCCGTAGGCCGGACGACCAAGTCGCCAGCTTTGGCTATAGCATCCCGAGAACCCACATGTTCCTAGTGCGTTCACTACGACTACATACTATGACATACAGAGACTCGACACGAAATCGCTTAATTTAATACCACTTTCATTTTCAAATCATATTCCAAATAACATTTATAAGTATAAAAATTTTTCAACTCGATTCGAAAACGACTCGCACACGAAATCTTCAATATGAAATACGCAGTGGAAAAGACAATTTAAAGTAGTCTTAAAAATAAGACGACAACTCGACAGCGCTGCATCACGCACACGCCCACAGCGCCACATGCTCCATGCACCCTACCTATGTGCAACACGTCCGCACGCACGCCCTCCTCCGACGCCGCACAACCAGCGTGCATTCGTAGGGCCACGTGCCCCGCGCGCTTGCGGTCACGCCACGCTCCCGCGCACACCACCTGTCCCTTCGCTACTCACCGCGCACATCCCAACCTATTCCATACCCTCTCGACTCCCCAACCTTTCTCCCGAAAATTCGACAGAGTAATGCCTGAAAACTGGCTATTCTAAAATTCAAACCCTACACACAGTTCATCAAAAAAAAAAAAAATCCATACATCAAACTTTCCAGAGAATCACCATAAAAAATTGAAGTTTAAATACAACGAAATCCATCAACTACAAATGAAGAAAGTTCATAGTATAGAGCAATGACATACTCCAACATATAAAAGTACAATCGCGTCTCCAAAACACCACAAACACTCTATACAATCCTGTACAACTGATGCCTATACCAACTAGCCTGATTACATAAATATCCCAACACAAAGCAATCACTCGAGTAAGCGTCACCATCACCTACCATCTCTAAGGGTCGGGTCGCCCTAACAATCCGCCGTCTGGTGCCTCAGTCGCGCGCTGCCAACCATCCTATACCTCAGGACTAGGCTCTTGGGGCTCACTAGCGACAATATCTGCACCTACACCATAAAACACCTATCATAAGCCTAACGCTCAGTAAGTAGTACAATATGAAAGTAAAAGCCGACAATGCAATCCTATTACATGCAATCTCTACACTCACAGTTATGTTGTCACATCTTTCACGCGTAGTGCAGCTGCACCAGGGTGAGAATGAATCTAGCGCTACCCAACACCCTGACACGTCGCCACCGTCCCGGAGTCCTCAGCAACGAGGCCCACAAGCTACACACACGCATCACCACACCGCAACCACGTCAGGGTGACGGTGAACCTCGCGCCACACTACATCCTGACGCGTCGCCCCTATCCCGGCCTCCCCAACAACGGGGCCACAGTTGCCACACACATATATTTCGCGACTGCACAGCTGGCCCACTCCTCGAGCAGAATCTGCGACTGGTGTTGCACCGGGCCACACACTAGCAGAATCTGCAGTACCACTATCCATCATCCTCACCACCGACACATACACGTCGCGTGACGGCCCAACTGGTCCACTACTTGAGAAGAATCCGCGGTTGGTTATGCACCTGCACAAACACTAGCAGGATCTGTGGTACCACTGCCACGCATCTCAGCACTTACTCAAAATATGTTCAAAAACATTTTCGTTCTCTTTTTAAAACATGATGCATGTCAAACAATACACACACACACCACAATCAACAATATAAATCCTAAAGTTCCACGGTGTAGGCTCACCTGGGCAAAACACATGCATGCACTACTTAACTGGCGTACTAAGCTTACTCGACGCACAGCTTTGCCAAAACGGCTCAACCTAAAGCATAAACAATCACCTATTAATCTTCGCATCAAAATTCACTAATTACGCTAAGAATCACATCTCTCAACTAAATTCATGAAATTACAACTAAAACGGGTCACTAATTCGGTTCGGCTGAAAACAGCCTAAACTTTGAACGCGCATAACTTTTGCGTCCGTTATTAGAATCGAGTGATTCAAGAGGCTACATGTTCCTTAGGAAACTAGTTTAACATACCAAAACGGATTTTAAAACGATAAACCGTAACTAGGTGAAAAACACCAAAAACCAGATCAGCCATTCACTCAAAAACTCCACATTTTTTGTTTTTCAACAAAACTCACTCAAAGCTCGTTTTACGCACTAAAATCCTTCACACTAACATCACATGTCATGAATCCATTAAAAATGCTCCCTAATCTGACTCAGCCTAAAATCTGACATAAAATTCCGACGTGCATAACTTTTACGATTAAAACAAATAATCAAAGGTAGGTCGAAACGACCAAAAACAGAACCTATTTTTACACAAAAAAAAATCCGAATTTAACATTTACCTGATTTTCACCAATTTATCCGCCAATCAATCACATTCTAATCTATTAAGTATGAACTAATTATAATTGAAGGTTTTCCCTCAGTTTTTCAAGTAAAATTAATGGTCCTCACCACAATTCCTTAACCCAACAATTCTCGCCAATTCCTGCCATCAATCGACCCAAAATAAGAGTATCACGCACTCCCCACCTCGGCCAACAGAGAGAGAAAGCAGGGGGGACCCTCCGAGCTCTCGGCTCTGGGCAATACTGCGCACGGTCACGCCACACACGCACAACCTAAAACCGACCCAACACTCAGCCTACATTTCAGAAAAATTGAAGGAAGACAACCATCAATTTCGGCGAATAGAACCAGAACTCGTCTCCACCACAGTCCTCTCGGCTAACCAACGTTTGGTTCTCCTCTGTCATCGGCGTCGATAGGTCGTCGTGCTCCCTCTCCCTTTCTCATTTTTCTCGCGTTCCCCGTCGCTCTCTCGGGTGTCGACGTCCAATAGCCAAATGGCTTCCTCCCGAAGCCATTCGATTGTTTTATTTTTATTTTTTCAAAAATTATAAATTAATTTACTAAAACACCCCCATGTGTTTTAACCGTCCATAACTTCGTTAAATTCCCTTATTCCCGACTTTAAAATTTCATAAATGTTTCTATGAATTAATTTTCGAGCTTTGAAAATAAATTTCCCGCCAAAAGCTTCCCGAAAACTCCAACCGAGACTTAATTTAAATTTGAAAATAAAAATATAAAATTCAAAATTTCTCGAGTTATTACATTGGCGCTGGTGCCGGACGCTGATACCGCACGCGCATTGTGCTGTGCAAGTGCACTATTGGTCGCGTGCGCCTGCCCTCTTCTCGGCACCGCGCGCGACTACCACGCGCGCGCTATGTGCATTCTGCGTGCCCTCGCCACGCATTGTGCACTCACTGACACCGTATGCCTTGCACGCTACCTAATGCTGTGCTCGCCGCCATACGCCCTTCACCCGGTGCCACGCGGGCGCTACTCTTGATCTGTTACCGTTAATGGGAACAGTACCAGTACCCACGATGGGTAATGTTCAATCGCCCCCAAGGGAAATGTATCACCCACATCCAATGAGTAGGGCGATGCAACACCCTGCTAGGGCGATGTAACACCCCACTGGGGCGTTTTGCATCACCCACTTAGAGAGAAAATTTGAGTTTTCAACAAACACTCGTTGAGGGCGTTTTTGCATCGCGCACTTTCGATCTACAAGACCACGTTCAAACAAAAACCGCTAAACCAAAATTCGAGTTTTCAAAACAAACTTTTTTATCAAACGGTCAACAATGAAATTCATATATGTAACAAAATTTATACATGAAATCCATCAAGAGAGGTCGTTCAAAATACAACAAACTTTAAAAAACATTCACTCATACCTTATCCACGAGTCGGGTCGCCGTAACATAGTCCACCAAACCAATGCCCTGGTCGTGCGCCCCTTACTGCTCGCTATTCATGGCTAAGCTCCTGGTACTTATTGTCCTGCTCGTTTATACCTACACCACAGAACACAAAGTAAGCCTCATGTTTAGTAAGTAATGCGTAATGAAACGTAAAAACTGTCCATGCAACCCTAACATATGCAATCTCTACTTCCTCACACTTCTTTCTATTTTCCTAACAACGTATTGTTCAATCCTCACACTGGGTTGGGAAGCAGATTAGTTTTCCCAAGTCTATTCTCTGTCTACGTCGAATGGCAAATCACTTCCTTCGAAGGCCATCATGCCAATCGCTGCCAGGTCAGTTGGCCCTTACGCAACATTGCCACTGACATGTTGCCACCGTCCCAGCTGAACCAGTGACGGGGGCCCACAAGTTGCATACAAATCCCTTGTCAACGATCCTCGTCCTGAATTGGGAAGCGGATTAGGTTTTCCAAGTCGATTCTCTGTCTACGTCGAATTGGGAATCACTTCCTTCGAGGCCACATAATAGTTATCCTCACCGTTCATATGTCACACTGCTCACTCATACTTAAAAACATGCTCAAATTAACTTTTGTATTATTTTCAAAACATGATGCATGGCAAACATAAAACACACATCAACACACAAATCATTCCTAAAGTCTTGTGGCGTAGGTGTAACGACCCCGAAAACCCACATGGTTTCTAGTTTGCTCTGCTCTGATACCATATCTGTAGCGCCCCGAAAACCTACACGGTTTTTGGTTCGCTCTGCTCTGATACCATACTATGTATCATCCCGGATTCATCCTCGGACCTGGGTCGCTAACCATACTCTTACTCATCAAATCGAATTAAATTCGTATAAAATTTAAAACTTTATTCCCCAACTTAAAACGACACCTTTGAAAACGTTTAAAAACATCCCAGCGGAATACTTTGATCAAAATCAGTTTAAATAAAATTTCAAGTTTAAAATCATTAAAAGAAATTTTCGGTCGACCCCTGCAGGCTGCGGTCGACACTTGACCCATGCTGCACCTAATGGGTCGAAACCTATACTCACTGGTCGGCACTTCAATTGCCTCTGTCTGCACCAGTCGAGCCTAGCGGTTGACACCTCCATGCTAATCATGCTAACCGGTCGACAACTGTATGGACAAGTCGACACCTTAAGCCTTTCAGTCCGCCCCGGTCAAACCTTGTGGCTGACAACTCTGTCATTTTTATACTATCAGTCGACACCAACAGATGCAAGTCGACACTTAGTTCAGCTCTGCCTTCGCAGGTGTAATAACCTAGAAATTTTGAATTTTAATTTTGAATTTCTAAAATTTTTTAATTTAATCTCGGTCGGGGTTTTGAGAAATATTTCAACAGAAAAATTTAAATTGTAAGACTCAGAGCCTACTTTTGCAATGGTTTTTGGAATTTAAAGTCGGGAGGTCGGGAAATTAACGAAATTACGGACGATTAAAACAACGTGAGGGCATTTTGGTAATTTAATAATTAAAAAAAAACACTTAACAACCGAATGGCTTCTGGAAGAAGCCATTCGGCTGTTTCAATTGTCACCCGAGGGAAGCAAAGGGGAGACGCGAGGGAGAGAGGGCGATTGAGAGTTGAGGTTTTGATCTTCGATCGGTGGACGTCGAGCTCGAGGGTGTGAGCAAAATCGCGGCCGAGTGTTTCTTCTCCGACGATCGGGGTCGTTTAGTTGCTGTAGCTCGAATTTCCAAAGATAGTGAGCCCGAGCATTTTCTGTCGACGACCGCGAAGGGCTGGTTGCCGACCAATTCTGCCACAGACGATTTAGGCGTCTACTACAGTCTCTCTTCTTCTCCCGTTGTGTGCAGAACTACATTGCTCGGTAAGTCTCTCTTCCTCCCTCTGCTTTCCTGTCCGGTTTGGCCTAGTGTTAGGTTCGGCTTCCCTCCCTTTCTGTGAAATTGGCTGCAATGTCGAGGGGGGGAGGTGCTGTGAATTGAAGTGGGGAAACCGAAGGTGAGCTCTGTCGGTTTCCCTGACTTGGCCGAGCTTGGTGCTCGGCCTCCTTTCTATTTCGGTAAGCTTGGCCGAAATGTATGGGGGGGATGTGATTAGTTGTGTATAGGAACTGTGATATTCAAATTTGAAGTCAAGAATCAGACTTTTTAGTTTGTGACAGCTTCTGTTTTCGGCCGGTCGTTTTAAATTCTGTTTTTGTAGGATAAATTAGGTGGTTAGGAGGGACCTATGGCTGCTGGAATCGTTCGATTCTGATATCCGACGCAAAGGTTATGCGCGTCGGAAGTTTATGTCGGATTTTGGTCCATGTCAAATTAGTGAGCGTTTTTCGTGGAATTTCGACGTGTGACAGTGGCATGTCTGTTTTTTGGGCGTAAAGCTAAATTGAGTGAGTTTTGGTTTAAGAAAAACAAAGTTTGAAATTTTATAAAAAAATGGCAGATTTGGTTTTTGGCATTTTCAGCCTGCCTACGGCTTACCGTTTTAAAATCCGTCTTAGTATGTTAAACTATGTTCCTAAGGAGACGTTTAGCCACTTGAATCGTTCAATTTCGTTGACGGATACAAAAGTTATGCGCATCCGAAGGTTGTGCTGGTTTTCGGCCAAACCAAACCAATGGACCGTTTTAGTTGGAATTTCATGAGTGTAGTTAAGGAAGGTTATTTTTAGCTATTTGGTGGATTTTCAGATAAATATTGATGAGTGGTTGTTTGTGTTTTAGGTTGAGACATTTTTTGGCGAAGCTGTGCATTAAGCGAGCATAGGACGCCAGGTAAGTAGTGCATGCATGTGTTTTGCCCAAGTGGGCCTACACTGTAGAACTTTAAGGTTTATGTGATTGATTGTGGTGTGGGTGTGTATTGTTTATCATGCATCATATTTTAAAAACGTGAACGATAATGGTTTTGAGCATGTTTTGAGTATGTGGTGAGACGTGTGGCGGTGGTACCGCGGATCCCGCTAGTATGCTGGCTGGTGCTTCACCAGTCGCGGATTCCACTCGAGAGGGGGGCCGGCTAGGCAGTCATGCGGCGTGAATGTGTCGACGGTGAAGATATGGGCAGTGGTACCGCGGATCCTACTAGTGTGTGGGCCGGTGCAGCACCAATCGCGGATCCTAATCGACGGGTGGGTCGGCTGGGCTGTCGCGAAACGCGTGTGTGTGGCAACTGTGGCCCCGTGCTGGGGAGGCTGGGACGGAGGCGACGTGTCAGGGTGTAGAGTTGCGCGAGGTACACCTTTACCCTGATGTGGTTGTCGTGTGGTGATGCATGTGTGTAGCTTGTCGGTCTCGTTGCTGGGGAGTCTGGGACGGTGGCGACGTGTCAGGGTGTAGGGTGGCGTGAGGTTTCTCCTTACCCTGGTGCGGCTGCACTACGCGTCACAGATGTGACAACATGAGTGTGAGCATAGAGACTGCATGTGATAGGATTGTATTGTCGGCTTTTACTTTCATATCGCATTACTTATTGAGCGTTAGGCTTATGTTGTGTGTTCTGTGGTGTAGGTGCTGACGATACTGCTGGTGAGCCTCGAGTGCCTAGTCCAGAGGCGTAGGATGGTTGGCGGCGTGCGACCGCAGCACCGGATGGCGAATTTTTGTTAGGGCGACCCGACTCGTGGAGATGGTAGGTTGTGGCCTAGTTTGGGGGTTTTTCCTTATTTTATGGTGATTATGTATAGTCGATGAGATGAGTTGTATATGTGTCAATGTATAGGTGTATATGGAGTGGGTGTGATTTTGGCGACGTACGCATATATTTTACATGTTAGAGTATGATATTACTCTATACTGGGGACTTTCTTCATTTGTATTTGATGGGTTTTCGTTGTCCTTATACTCTGATTTTGTTATGGTGGTTTCCTTTGGATGGTTCATAGTTAAATATTGTCGGATTATGGTGAATTGTGTGCAAGGTTTAAATTTTGGGATAGTCAGTTTTTAGCCGTTACTCTGCTGAAATTTTGGGAGAGAGGTTTGGAGTCGAGGGGATATGGAATGGGTTGAGATGTGAACAGTGAATGCTAGAGAAGGGTAGATGAGCGTGGGAGTGCGGCGTGATCGCAGGTGCGCGGAGCACGCGGCCCTACAGGTGCTCACGGGTCGTGCGGCGCTGGGTGAAGGCGTGCGCGCAGACGTGCTGTACAGTGGCATGGAGCGTGGGGCATGCGGCGCTGTGAGCATGCGCGAGACACAGTGACGTGGAGTTGGCACGTGCGGCACTGCGAGAGTGCGTGAGGGGTGTCGGAGTGGGGACGTGAGTGCGCGGTACCGGATTGTGTAGTTCGAGGGGTGCGTTGGATTCTTTCCTAGGATTTCAAGTCTTATCGTTTTATCTTAAACTGTTTTAAATAGTTTTCTCTTCCGCTGCGTAGTTTTTATGTTGAGGATTTCGTGTTCCCTCTTTGGGACGTGAGTTGTTTTCGAATCGAGGGAAAAGTTTTTCATACCACAAATGTTATTTCGAAAATAATTTGAAAACGAAAGGGGTATTAAATTGAGTGAGTTATGTCAAGTGTTAGTGTATGTGTGGTGTGTAGATGCACTGTAGCGCACCGGAAATGTGGGGTTTCTCGGGGTGTTACAGCAGGTCGACCCTTGCTGTCGACATTTGCCAAGTTTGGTCGACCACTAAGCCTATTGGTTGACACTTTCTTCCCAGAATTTGCATAAAAACCTTAAATCCTTTAAACAAAGCGAATTTCGACTCAACGTTAAAACTAACGAAACAGACCTCTTTCAATCGATTCAAAATCAACTTTATACATAAAAACGACTACTAAAAGTTTGAAATTCATTTCTACACTAACACGACTCAAAATAACCAAAATTCCGTACATACGCATACCCTAGTCAAAACGCCCTAACAGCTGGCCGAATGGTCTCATGAGCGCACTCCTCCAACTGCCTTCTAGTTTTGAGCATGCTCTGAATATTTACCAGCTATCGTTTCATCACCTAAATCACATAACTCATCTATTAGCCTAAAGATAAGTAAGTAATGCATAACAAAACATAAACCCTAAAAACCATACATATCCTATTGTATGCTGTTTCTACAGTTTCGTCTCTACTTTCGTTTCTGTCTCTTTTTTTAACATTCTTTATTTTACTACTGGGTTATTTTTTAATTGGTAGATCAAGGTGACACACCTCGGGGTTCACCTTATGGGAGAAGGGCAACCTCAATCTAGTAAAGTGACACACCTCGCGGTGCAGCTCTCGGGACAAGGCCAACACGTAAAGCGGGGGAAGATATGACACACCTCGCGGTCCACCTCATGGGACAAGGTTACTCAACTCCACCTTCATTATCTTTTTACGTATATTTTCATTTAATTCGTCATATCCTACTGTTTCTTTTCGTAAAAGCATGGAAATTGATTTTCGTTTCGTTGTCGTACTTTAAAACCATGAATGCATAATCAACTAAAACAAAGCATAAAATAAACTTGCATGCAACCTACTGAACTGTGATGTAGGCCCGAAGGCAAAAGCACCTAATTCCACTACTTACCTGGCGTACTTAGCAATTTGTTTGTATTTCGTACGCTAAGTAGGAAACTAGAGAACCTATAAAATCACACATTCATTAATTCTACTTTCTTTCCATCTTGTAAAGTTGTAAAGAGAAACAACAATTTAACAATTAATCTAACTAAATCCGAATTCTGCCTCTATTTCTAACCAACGTTGAGAAATTAATAACTAAACTAATACTCATCTGATTTTAATGATTCAAAATGCTACAGATTCCATAAGACGTATAGTTCTTAACAATCTCATTCATTTTCCAATCCAACATCTACAGCTTGGCTGAATGTGGCCAAACGAAAATCGTTCCGTAACTCGAGTTTTTTGGCTATACAACGCCCAATCTTTGTCATAAAACTTATAATCTAAACTTACCTCATGCGTAAACATCAATGAATGAGTAGAATCGACTACAAACCTCTAAATTTTGTAACTCCCTCGTAGGGTTCACCAAAACTACCCAATACCCGCTATAACTTGACTTTTATTGCTCAAAACACTAAAGCACTAACTATTTATTCAAAAACTAACTAAAACTTACTGAAAATCTGAAGAAATAGAGAGGAACTAAGAAAGATCATCGCTGAAAGAAGAAACGTCGAGGGGAGGGGAGGGCTTTTGCGTGCAGAGAGGGAAAGAAACCCCCGCCGGGGGGGGGGGGGGGTGTTTCCTTCCTTCTCTCCTTATATAAATTATATTATTTAATATAATTAATTCTAATTACATTTTCGCCTTAAACCTATAAATCTTTTAACCAAACAGTTATTTGGTCCGTCTCTTCTTTGATTCTTATAAATTTCTCTTGTCCATTGATTTTAAAATAATCCTCTATCTAACCGGCTAAATTTTCCGCCCTTAATTCCAACTAGAACTCCATCGTTTACCGATACAAAATTCTGAAAATTAGTTAACGAGAAATTCTGGGCGTTACATTCCATACTGCTTAAAAAAATTTTGTTCTCAAAATTTGTATAACGATCAATTCTTGATATTGACGCTGCCAAATCCACTGTCTCATGTCTACCCTCCCTTCGAACAGTGTCTAGTCTACATTAAGTTTTTAGTTCTTAAACATCATTATGTTTAACTTCATTCTTCAACCTGTGATCGTTTTACTTATCATCGAGTTCGTTTCATCCAATTACTTCAGGGTTTCCATCTATATTTGAAAACCATGTATACAATTCTGGTTTCACGATCATGTTTGCAACATTCAATTTAAAGTATCTGCATCCTTAACTTTGTATTGAGCACTATCCAATTCTCATAACTCAATTTTATACTTCGCTAATTAACTTAACCAAATATAATCTAACTTCTCATAGTCTTCTATTCTAAATCCATATTTAAGTTTCTTCCGGCTAGAATCTACCCAAATTCTAAATTCTCTAACCCGATCGGAGGGGTTGGTTTCTCCTTTTTTTATATAAATTATATTATTTAATATAATTAATTATAATTACCTTTTCGCCCTCAACCTATAAATCTTTTAACCAAACAATTATTGAGTCCGTCTCTACTTTGATTCTTATAAAATTCTATTGTCCATTGATCTTAAAATAATCCTGTACCTCACCGGCTAAATTTTTCACCCTTAATTCCGACTAGAACTACGCCGCTTAATGATACAAAATTCTGAAAATTATTTAACGAAAAATTCTGGGCATTACAGTAGACCCATAAGGGCAACACCATGTATGCACTAATTACTTGACGTCCTTAGCTTTTCTATGACGTTCCGTTTCTATCAACACTCGGGCTCAACCTATCATATAACCAAACTTTTAATTAAACTTAGTACAAACAATCATTGTACGTGCTAAACTATGGTTATTAGCTAAACTTATTGAAAACTAACTAAATTGCTAACTAACACGATTTGGACGAATTTTGACCTAACTTTAAATGCGCATAACTTTTTCTACGGTTATCAAAATCACTCTATTTTAGTAACAAAATGCTCCTTAATGAGCATATTTTAGCATGATAAAATGATTTATAAAACGAATATACGTAGCTAGGGCAAAAACAAAAAAAGGCTTATGTTTTATGCTTAAAAATCCACATTTTTGATTTTTAACTCAATGTTTGTAATAACCCGGGAATTTCGATTTTTAATTTTTAATTTTTGAAATTTTTAGTTTAATCCCGGTCGAAGTTTTGAGAAATATTTCAACGGGAAAGATTTAAATTATAAGACTCGGAGCCTACTTTTGCGATGGTTTTCAAAATTTAAAGTCGGGAGGTTGAGAAATTAACGAAATTACGGAAGATTTAAACACGTGAGGGCAGTTTTGTAATTTGGTATTTAAAAAAAAAAAACAACACATAACAACCGAATGGCTTCGGGAAGAAGCCATTTGGCTGTTTTCACTTGCCAACCGAGGGAAGCAGGGGAGAGACGCGAGGGAGAGAGGGCGATCGGGAGTGGAGGTGTGATCTTCGATCGGTGGACGTCGAGCTCGAGGGTGTGAGCGAAACTGCGGCCGAGTGGTTCTTCTCCGGCGATTCGGAGTTGTTTGGTGGCTGTAGCTTGAATTTTCGAAGGTAGCGAGCCCGAGCTTGTTCTGCCGACGACCGCGAAGGGCAGGTTGCTGACCAACTCTGCCACCGATGATTTGGGCGCCTTACTGGAATATTGCTTCTTTTTCGTTGTGCGCAGAACTCCATTTGCTCGATAAGCCTCTTTTCCTCCCTCTATCTGTTCTGTCCGGTTTGGCCGAGTGTAAGGCTCGGCCCCTTCCCCC
>JAJTVC010002326.1:0-10281 GCA_022433055.1 Begonia peltatifolia | reverse complement strand
GTGTTGACGGTGAGGATATGGGCAGTGGTACCGCGGATCCTACTAGTGTGTGGGCCGGTGCAACACCAGTCGCGGATCCTACTCGAGGGGTGGGCCGGCTGGGCTGTCGCGAAACGTGTGCGTGTGGCAACTGTGGTCCCGTGCTGGGGAGGCTGGGACGGGGGCGACGTGTCAGGGTGTAGAGTGGCGCGAGGTACACCCTTACCCTGATGTGGTTGCCGTGTGGTGATGCGTGGGTATAGCTTGTGGGCCTCGTTGCTGGGGAGTCCGGGACGGTGGCGACGTGTCAGGGTATAGGGTGGCGTGAGGTTCCTCCTTACCCTAGTGCGGCTGCACTACGCGTCACAGATGTGACAACATGAGTGTGAGTGTAGAGACTGCATGTGATAGGATTGCATTGTCGGTTTTTACTTTCATATCGCATTACTTACTGAGCGTTAGGCTTATGTTGTGTGTTCTGTGGTGTAGGTGCTGACGATACCGCTGGTGAGCCTCGAGAGCCTAGTCCAGAGGCGTAGGATGGTTGGCGGCGTGCAGCCGAGGCACCGGATGGCGGATTTTTGTTAGGGCGACCCGACCCGTGGTGGTGGTAGGTGATAGTGGATTTATCATTTCATGTTGGGTATTTGTGTAGATAGCGGGGTTGTATAGACATTGATCTTTTGAGATTGTATAGAGGAGTTGTAGTGTTTTGGAGGACTTTCTTCATTTCTATTTGATGGGTTCTTATTGTCTTCTTACTCTGATTTGGTTATGGTGATTTCTCTGGATGATGGATAGATAAACATTGTTGGATTATGGTGAATTGTGTGCAGGGTTTAAATTTTGGGATAGTCAGTTTTTAGCCGTTACTCTGCCGAAATTCCGGGAGAGAGGTTGGGAGTCGAGGAGATACGAAATAGGTTGAGGTGTGAACAGTAAATGCTAGAAAAAGGTAGATGAGCGTGGAAGTGTGGCGTGATCGCAGGTGCGCGGGGCACGCGGCCCTGCGGGTGTACACGGGTCATGCGGCGCCGGGTGAGTGCGTGCGCGCGGACGTGCTGTACAGAGGCAGGGTGCGTGGGGCACGCGGCGCTGTGAGCGTGCGCGAGATACAGTGACGTTGGGTTGGCACCGCGATGGTGTACGCGGGGTGTCGGAGTGGGGACGTGAGTGCTTGGGACCGGACTGGGTAGTTCATGGGGTGCGTGGGATTCTTTCCTAGGATTTCAAGTCTCACCGCTTTATCTCAAATTGTTTTAAATGGTTTTCTTTTCCGCTGCATAGTTTTATGTTGAGGACTTCGTGTTTCTTCTTCGGGACGCGAGTTGTTTTTTTTTTCGAATCGAGTCAAAAAAATTTTCCTACTCACAAATGTTCTTTTGAAAATGATTTGAAAACGAAAGGGGTATTGAATTGAGTTAGTTGTGTCAAGTGTGTGTGTGTGTGTAGTGTGTAGATGCACTGTAGCGCACCGAGAACGCGGGGTTTTCTCGGGGTGTTACAACCTACCCCCCCTTCAGCCTTCTGAGTTCTGTCTCCCACAGGCATCTGGCCTCCAACAATGGTTTGATGACCGTTACTTGGCTTTCTCTCATTGACCGTTTCTTCTCCACCAAGGTTGCAGCTGCACGCTTACACAGTGCACTCCTCTCTGCCCTCTTTTTGTCTCTTCAGATTGAGACTCGAGTGAGTCTCCACTCTCTAGTAGAGCAGTCCAACATTTAGCAACGGTCTAATGATCGTTGGTTGCTCATGCTCGATTTTTTTTTGTCTCTCTCTCCTGTTCATTCTTCCTCCCCATTTCCTCTGCTCTATAAATACATTTAATTTCTAATTCATTTTTCATCAACTTTCTCTCCACTCTCTATCTCTCTTACTTCAGCTTGTAAATTTTAGTGATTATCTGTTTTTCTTTTTAAGTTTTACATATTTTTTTATTCATTCAACAAGGTATATATTGTAGTTTATTTATTTAATAAATTTATAAATTATTGATAATATTAATTTTATGATTTAATATTTTTTTTGTGATTTTTATAAGTTTTGTATACGTAGAAGTGATTACAAACTCACGCCACCAATAAACTATTGTTGATCAATTGAATTTTTGGTATAATTTTCTTATTTGAAATTTACTTTATAAATTTATAGTTAATAGTTATGGATTCATGTAATTATAATATTGATGCCGATAATGATATTGAAGAAATTAGGGAAACAAATCCTACATTTTCAATAGGACAATCATCTACACAAGTATCTGCTTCATCATCTAAAAAAAAGAAACAAAATAACTGAAGTATGGAAACATTTTGTAATGAAATAAATAAAAATGGATGGAAAAGTAGAATGTAGAGCTCAATGCAACTATTGTATTAAAAATTATGCTTATATTTCTGTAGTTCAACTAGCACACTGGGTAGATATTATAAAAAATGTCACTTAAACGAGCAAGTTATAGACCCTACACAAAGATTATTGAATGCTAGTGGTAGTGGCACTTTTTTGTATTTACAAAATAAAATGAGAGAAGGAATAGCAAAACTTGTAGCACAATGTGAGTTGCCTTTAACGTTCAACGATAGTGATGAATTTGAAAAATTTATGAAAGATTATGCTACTCCTAATTTTAAACATGTTCCTAGAAGTACAACTAAAAATGATATTATTAAAATGTTTAATAATATGAAAAATGAACTAATTTTATTTTTTTCAAGCCATCATTCAATGTTTATTTGTAACACCTCTGATTTATGGAGTGCGCGTAATTCTATAAGATATGTCGTTGTAACTTATCATTTTATTTTTTGACTTTTGACAATTAAATAAAAGAATTTTAGGATTTTGTAATTGTGAATATCCTGACACTGGTATTACTATTTATAAATATATTATAACGATATTGCAAGAATATCCTATTCGAGATAGAATATTTAACATAACACTTGATAATGATAGTGCTAATGATGTTACTATTTCTCATTTTAAAAATTACTTTCAATTAGATACTACTCACGATTATCTTTTCTATATGAGATGTGTTTGTCATATTTTAAATTTAGTTGTTAAAGATAGTATGACATATATTTCGCCTCATATTGAATTAATTAGATCTGCTATTTCTTATATAATTGGATCTAATTCGAGACAACAAGAATATAGAGAATTTTGTAAAGTTACTCAACTTAAATGACGAAAATTAAAAATCGATATAGATAATATATGGAATTGTACTTATTTAATTTTGAAAAATGTTAGGCTTTATTGGCAAGTTATTTGTGTTTTTATTAATGAGAATACCAAGTATTAATTTTAATAAATCTAGTTGCGATGTGTAGCTGATATATTTCTTGATTTTTTAAAACCATTTTATGATGCTACAAATGAATGTTCAAGAATTTATTATTACATTTCTCATCTTGTTCTCTTAATTTTTATAAACTTAACAGGTAATTTTGTACAATATCGACAAATAGATGAATTTAGAGATATAATTAATAAAATGAAAACAAAACATAAAAAATATTGGCTTAACATTCCTTCTATTTTTTGTTATGCATATATAATGGATACTATATATAAATTAAGAGGAGTATGCCTCATGATTAATAAAATTTCTATTAATTTACATACTGCTTGTTTACTTTCTACGAATGAAATAACACATGGAATTACTAGGTTATATATTCTTCTTATGAATATAAATTTTCTAATGTTAGTCATTCACGTGTTTCTTCACATGCTAGTTCAAGTAGTGGTGGTCAAAATATTGTAGGTTTACAAATGGTATTCATGATATTTGACATCAATTATATGCGAATGTTTACTCTAGTGCTATAAGAAATGAACTAGAAATTTATTTTGACACTTGATATTAATTTTCGCACGAAGAAAACTTTGATATTTTAGATTTGTGGAAAATTTTTTCCACCACATATCATATTCTTTCTATAATGGCACGTGATTTACTAACATTTTCGGTCTCTACCGTACTATCAGAGTCTGCTTTTAATGCAGGTGGACATGTGTACGACGAACGCCGAGTACGACTTGCACTCGATCTCGTGGTGGCACTCATTTGCATAAAGAATTGAAACGACATCATTACGAGAAACCAATAACGAGAGAATGAAATACTTGAAGACTTAAAAAATTTGGATGTTGATGATTAGTATTGTAATTTAAATTTTGAAGTGTTTTTTCACATTGTAATTTTTTTGACATTTTGTACATAATTGACAATTAGATGGGTGTCAACCTAATTGGGATGTGTTTAATTTGTAGTGATACAAATGTCAAATTTATAATAAATGTTATATTTTTTATATATTTGTTTTCTTCTATTTTTTATAACTGATTATTATTTTTGTATTAATTAAAGATTTCTATTATTTACATGACTAAGTTAAGTATCTATTATTTTTTATCAATACATTAATAACTATTTATTGTAGTTTTAATGAATAAAAGTTTAATGAAATATATAATATATTTATATAAAATAATTTTTTTATATAAGTTTGGCTCGTTAGGCTCGTTGGGTCGGCTCGACTTAACTTGTTAGGCTCGTGGCTCGTGAGTTGACTCAGGTTGAAAATTTTTTTGGGTCAGCTCGTTAGGATCAACAGGCTCGGTGAGTCACCTTTTTAGGCTCGGCTCGGCTCGGCTCGGCTCGCCTCAGCCGGCTCGTTTAACGTCTCTAATCTGCATACCGGTTTAATTATGCTCTTTGTCCTATCCCTAGTTAATTGTAATCAACAACATCATTATGACCTTTTGAATCCTCAATACTAACATGATCTTCCGATTGATCACTTTTTTCTTGAGCTTCAGTGCTTTGATCTTGTTCATGATTCTACTCATCTTCAATCTAAATTTTCTTACTGGTATTAGTCGAAACTTCATTTCTTTTAGAGGAAAAGTTTTGGTTGATTTTCCTCAACGCTCCACAATTAATAACCTTTGACCCCTTTAGGACACCCAAGAAAAATATACTTTTTGGGCCTTGGTTGAAACTTACCTTGTTTGATATGAGCATAAGTTATGAAACCAAATATTTTTAACTATGAATAACTTGCAAGATGACCATACCACATCTTAAATGGGGTGTTAAATCCTAACGCTGAAGAGGGACATAGATTTATTAGATATGTCGTTGTCTTGACCGCCTCAGCTCGAAAGAATCAAGGAAGACCAGCAGAAAAAAATGCATCGAGCTCTTTCTAAGATGCTTCTATTCATCCTTTCTGCAAACCCATTTTACTATGATGTATAGCTAACTTGTGAATCCCTTTTCCTAATAAAATTGATCAAATCTTGCCGAACAGAATTCCATTCTGTTATCAGTTTTAAGTTTCTTAATTCATTTACCTATCTGAATTTCAACACCCTTCTTCCACCCCTTAAAGATATCAAATATTTCATCTTTACCTTTCATGCAATATACCTGCACTCGCCTTGAATAGTCATCTATAAAAGTTGCAAAATAATGGCTCCATCTTTAGAACTCTCTTCAGTCCCCACATATCCGAGTGTATATAATCTAATATACCTTGAGAAGTGTGGGTTGTCTATGGAGCTTAATTCAAAACTCTTGGTGAGTACAGAATTCTCACAGAATTCGATATCAGCTATTTGATCCTTTTCAAAAGCTGATTGTTTATGTAGTTCAAGTATTCCCTTCTCACTCACATGTCTAAGTTGCAGATGCCATAAATTTGCTACATCCTGTGTTTTGCCTAAAACCGAGT
The DNA here is from genome assembly GCA_022433055.1 of Begonia peltatifolia. NCBI lineage: Eukaryota > Viridiplantae > Streptophyta > Magnoliopsida > Cucurbitales > Begoniaceae > Begonia > Begonia peltatifolia. Next base: position 4,549 of record JAJTVC010002326.1, on the reverse strand, counting down.
CATAATTACACTCTTCAAGATGTATAATCCATTATTCAGTTTGCCTTTCATAACTGTCACAATCCCCTTTGCAACTTTCAGAATTCCAGACTTTATTATGACTGTGCAACCAATTGAATTTAGCATGCTTGTAGACAAAGATTTCACTTCAATTTGGGAACATATCGAACACTTTGGATAGTTTGAATGCTTTTATCAAACATTTGCAATGAAATAGATCATTCTCTCTCTGGCAAGGCTTATTATCACCCAACAAAACCTTTCTACTCGTTGTTTTTATGAAAATTTTGTAGCCTTTCTTTTTTTAGTGTCATCTAGAAAGAACACCTAGAATCCAAAATCAATTGTTCTCCTTACTCCAATTTAGATACCACGAAGACATTGAAGGATTCATACCTGTTTGAAGCTACTAAGGCATCACCCTTTTCTTGCTTTTTCTAAGTCAACTTCCTTTTTCTTTCATAACAGTCCTTTTTATAGTATTCTATTTTGTGACAGAAGAAACACTTACTTCCCTATTTAGATTTATACCTTGAAGTTTTTGTTCTCCCTACCTGGTGGTCTACCTCTTACTTTTAATCCTTCTTCATCTGAACTTATCTTTGATTTAGCTCTTTTATGTAATTCTTTAGAGTTCAATGTTGTTTTGACTTAGCTATCATCAAAGTATCCTTATTGCAGAACCTTGTATCTACAAAATGCTCATATACCTAGAGAACTCAAAATTAAAGCTTTGGGGAGAGCTTTTATTTATTAATTGGAAGAGATAGGATCATCCACAAAGAGGATAAATTTCTTATTATATATACAATTGAGAGTCAAGGATGGTAGTTTGCAACTTCCGTCGGGTTGTTAGCTGACCACTGTCGAAGGTCAATGCCCCTAAGAATCAAAATTTGAATGCCCCAAATAATCAAAATCCATCAATTCATGTTACAGAACAATAATCATTCAATTCCTATTTATTTGTGTTGTGGGTCCAATCCATGGAAAAAGGAAGGAGATATGGAACGATGAAAGCAAGTGGGTACCACACTAAATGGCATATATAGGAGTGTTCACTTTGAGCTAGTAATCGACGATATACTCATATTGGTGACGTTATTATTGTTGGCATAAAAAAATGAAGTCCCAAATACACCTCTACAAAGATAAGAAGTCATCAGAGCTTTAATTGTACTTGTAAAGAACTCAAATGTGAAAATGGTATGTAGCTAATATATTTCTTGATTTTTTAAAATTATTTTATGATGTTACGAATGAATGTTCGAGAATTTATGATCTCACTTCTTGTTCTCCCAATTTTTATAAACTTAACGGGTAATTTTTTACAATATTGACAAATACATGAATTTAGAGATATACTTAATAAAATAGAAAAAATATTTAAAAAATATTGATTTGACATTTCTCATATTTTTTGTTATGCATGTATAATGGATTATAGTTATAAATTAAAACGAGTATGTCTCATTATTAATAAAATTTCTAATAATTTACATACTATTTTTTTACTTTCTTTGGATCAAATAACTAATAGAATTGCTAATTTATATTCTTCTTATGAATTTAAATATTATAATGCTAGCCGTTTACGTGTTTCTTCACGTGATAGTTCAAGTAGCGGTGGTAAAAATATTGTAGGTTTACAATTTGATATTCATGATATTTGGAATCAATTAGATACAGATGTTTACTCTAGTCCTATGCGAAATGAACTATATATTTATTTTTACACTCGATATCAATCTTCTCGCGAAGAAAACTTTGACATTTTAGATTGGTGGAAAATATTTTCCATCACATATCCTATTCTTTCAATAATGGCGCGTGATCTACTAAAATCTTCCGTCTCTACTGTAGCATCGGAGTCTGCTTTTAGTGCAGGTCGACGTGTGTACGATGATCGTCGAGGAAGACTTGTACTCGATCTCATGGAGGCACTAATTTGCATGAAGGATTGGAATGATGCTATTACGAGAAACCAACAACGAGAGAACGAAATACTTAAAAACTTTAAAAATTTGGGTGTCGAAGAATGAAGATTAACATTATAATTTAAATTTTGAAGTATTTTTTCAACTTGTAATTTTTTTTTGACATTTTGTACATGATTGACAATTAGATGGGTGCCAACCTAGTTGGGATGTGTCTATATTGCAATGATGAAAATGTAAAATTTATAATGAATGATATATTTTTTTATATATTTATTTGAAAAAAATTAAATGGTATGAGTTCATTTTTTATTTGTTCTCTAATAGTTTTTTTTCGCCCAATCAAACATATTTTTTATTTGATCTCTAATAGTTTTTTTTTTGCCCAATCAAACCTATCTTATCATTAGTTTGCAATTCGCAATATGGATTAGTGTATTTCTAAATTTCCAAATTATGAGAGTTAATTTTACAACCCGAAAGCCGATAATTCGCCCCCACTTGGGCGATTGATCGGCTTTCTGTGTAAATGACAGCTGATCAATCTCCCCACTAGGGGGATTGATCGGTTGTCATTCTGTAAAATTTTACAGAGTGACAGCCGATCAATTGCCCCACTAGGGCGATACTGGGGCGATTGACTGGTTGTCACTCTGTATTGGGCGATTGATCGGCTGTTATTCTGTAAAATTTTACAGAGTGACAGCCAATCAATCGCCCCACTTGAGCGATTGATCAGCTGTCTGTAAAATTTTACATATAGCCGATCCATCGCCCCACTGGCGCAATTTATGGGCTGTCACTCTGTAAAATTTTACAGAATGACAGTTGATAATTCCACTTGGACCGTTGGGCAATTGATCGACTGTCTGTAAAATTTTTAAAAGAGTGAACACGCCAACAACGAAACTCAACGCCAAAAACCGCCAAAGAGCCTCCGAGTCCACAATTTCGACCTCCGACTCCTCCTTCAAAGCTCAGTAAATCTCAGCCATCAGCTTATATTTCTTCTGCAATTTGATAATGCAATTGAATTTTTTTTCCTTCGTATTGTCGAATTAGGGTTAGAACTGTGAATTCGAAACTTGAGGATGGAGGTTGGTTTGGGACAAGATCGGGTCCCTACGCATTGTTGTGTGCGTGCCCAAGTGAGCGGTGCGCAGCGTGCCACGCGTGTGACCTATCGGGAGTGCCGATCGATCGCACGACAAGGCATGATCGATCGGCTGATCAATGATTGGCACCCGAGAGGGTGCCGATCGATCGCACCTTTGGCTCAATTGTTCGGCGCCGCACACGGTGTGTCACATGGGATGTTAATGAATTTGTTTTGCTTTCTGTTGTCGAATTAGAGCTGCATGCATTTTTTGATTTTTATTGATGAATTCTAAACTTGAGGTTGGTTTGAATTGTGTGATTTTTATTGTTGAACTCTCAACTTGAGGTTGGCTTGAATTGTGTCTTGAGATTGGTTTCTTGAGGTTGGTTTGAATTGTGTTAGTTACGGCTACTGAAATGAATTTTTTTTGCTTTTTTTTGTCGAATGGCCGCATTATTTGATTTTTATCGTTGATTTCTAAACTTGAGGTTGGTTTGGTATACAATAACAATTATGTGTCTTATGGCTTACTTGACTGAAAAGATGCCTCTAAAACGTTTAAAGCTTCTTCAAGCACGGCATTAATAAACCAAATAGATCACTCATTCATCAACTCTGAAGCAAGGAAATGCTTCATGGGTTTTATGACAAAAAATAAACCTTTTATATGCGAAATCCAATTTCAACCCAATGAGTCTGATGAAGATATTTTAGATATGCTTAGGTAAAGACGATGGGAGACTCTTGCTGTATTAGGTGGTGATGCGAACGTAAGTGTCGTTCGGGAATTCTACGCAAATCTCAGGGCATCAAATTCAAATAGTACCGTTCAAGTTCGCAATAAGATCATCCACTTCTCAGACGAGATCATTAATGCTAAGTTTGGTTTGGACAACTTAAATGAAGATGATTTCACACCATAATAGAAGAGAGGCCAGATTATGGGATGATCATACAAGAGATGTGCCACCGGAGTTCATAGTGGGTTTACTCGGTTGTCAACCCAGCTCAACCATTACATTTGATATTAAGTTGTCTCAACTACTACACTCAAGCTTGGTGCAAGTTCATCAGAGAAAACTTGATACCAACGTCCCAGGATTCTGAACTCACCAAAGAGCGGGCGGTGCTGCTGTATTGCATTCTCACTGATCGATCCATAAACGTCGAGCGAATTATCCACGATAATATCAGTGCATATCGTAAGGGTTCCACCTGCTGGCCATATCCACCTCATCCTCATCACGCACCTATGCGCTGCATAGAATGTCCCTATGAGCTCAACTGACGACCTTTGGATTCAACAAAAGATTTACGGCTCCTCAAATATTTCAAAAATAGCTAAGTGGCCGTATGACATCGCTAGAAACAATGGATTGGGATTCATTGAGCATGATGCTAATACTGAGATTCCTCCTCAACTAATGTCGTTGCCTCGTATCCGACACATCACAAATGATATTACGATGGGTGCACAATGTAACGCAGCACAGACAAAAAGAGACCGCGCAGA
>JAJTVC010002315.1:0-13582 GCA_022433055.1 Begonia peltatifolia | reverse complement strand
ATTAGTTTGTGTAGGGCCTGAAGCCAGATATCTATATGGGCATGCGGATTGCGGGGACTCGAGGCATGCCATGCGAGGAGGTGGTAGCGAAGGCCCGGGACATTAAGGAGGCTCGGGCGAATCTTCCTATTTATAGGGCGGTACCCAAGGAGCAGCCTCGGAGATCATTTAGAGAGTCGCTGCCACTGTCAAGCGGAGAGGGGGCGTCCATGTAGAAAGGCCTGAAGAGGCTTAGTGACAGTTCCAGCAGCCAGGGGAGCACCAAGAGGCTGCAGGGGTCGAGACATTTTCCAGTGTGGCCCAAGTGTCAAAGGAGCCACCCGGACGAGTGTTGAGTGGGCCCAGTGCGGTGTTATAACTGTGGTGAGGTGGGCCACATGTCTATTGAGTGCCAGAAGCCGCGTTAGAACCGTTGCTTCAACTACAATGAGGTGGAACACTTTGCCAGCAGATGCCCAGCTGCGAGCAAGACATCAGCGAGAGTTACACCGATGGTCTTTTCCCTTTTTGAGCCTGATGATGCTGCCCAGCCGTCAGTGATTGCAGGCAACATTTTTGTTTCTAGTGTGGCAGCTTATACCTTGATTGATACGAGCGCTACGCACTCGTTTGTGTCGACGGATTTCGTTGTTAAGGGAAATTGTGAGTTCAGTCCCGCCGGGCAACATTATGATGTGACCTTGCCATCCGAGGAACATTTGTATTCAGAACAGGTGGTGCGGGGCAATGTGGTGGCAGTGGGGAGAAAGAAGTTGTATGCCAAGTTAGTCATGCTGCATATGAACGGCTATGAGGTGATCTTAGGAATGGACTGTCGTTTCAGACATCATGCTATGATTGACTGTAGGACCAAAGTGGTTCATTTTTGGCCCCCGGGCAGGGAAAGCTGCACATTCAGAGCAGGTAAAGGTCTTGCCAGGATTTCTGCTATCTTTTCTTGTCAGACTCCACAGTTGTTGGACAAGGGTTGTCAGGGGCTTTTGGCAAGTGTCGGAGATGCACAGTCACAGGGTGATACTCAGTTACAGGATATCCTTATTGTGCAGGAGTTCTGAGGTGTTTCGTGATGATTTGCCAGGGTTGCCCCCCTGACAGAGAGATTGAATTTGACATAGATGTTTTCCCAGGTACCGAGCCGGTGTGCAAAAACCCATACATGTTAGCACCTGCCGAACTTAAGGAGCTGAAGGCTCAGTTGGAGGAACTAACGGATAAGGGCTTTATACGCCCTAGTTTTTCACCTTGGGGTGCGCCAGTTCTATTCGTCAAGAAGAAGGACGGACCCCCTACTTATGTGTATTGACTATCGGGAGCTGAATAAGTTGACGGTGAAAAGCAGGTATCCATTGCCGAGGATTGACGAGTCAGCTACGGGGAGCCCGGGTGTTTTCTAAGATCGACCTGAGGTATGATTATCATCAGTTGAAGGTAAGGGTGAGGATGTACCGAATACGGCCTTCAAGACGAGGTATGGACATTTTGAGTTCCTGGTTATGTCCTTCAGGTTGACCAATGCCCCTGCAGCATTTATGGACCTGATGCACCGAGTGTTCAAGGAGTACCTGGACAAGTTTGTGATTGTGTTTATTGACGACAATCTAATTTACTCGCGAAGTAAGGAGAAGCACAAAGAGCACTTGAGAACCGTATAGACTATTCTGAGCCAGCATCAGCTGTATGCTAAGTACTCTAAGTGCGAATTTTTGTTTGACAGGATTCACTTCTTGGGGCACGTTATTTCCTCTAAGGGTATTTCAGTCGATTCAATGAAAGTTTAAGATGTAAAAGAGTGGTCGCGGCCGACCAGTGCTAGCGTGATACGCAGTTTTCTGGGGTTGGCTGGATATTATCGGAGATTCATTGAGGGGTTCTCTAAGATCTCGGCTCCCTTGACCCGGCTGACCAGAAAGAATGCGAAGTATGAATGGACTGACAGGTGTGAGGACAGCTTTCCGACATTGAAACAGAGATTGACTACGGCTCCAATACTGACGCTGCCCGTGGAAGGAGAGAAGTTCTGCATTTATTGTGACATCTCTATGATTGGTTTGGGGTGTGTTTTGATGCAGGGTGCGAGAGTTATTGCCTATGCCTCTAGGCAGTTGAAGGCTTACGAGCAGAGTTATCTCACTCACGATTTGGAGCTGGCGGCTGTTGAATTTTCACTCAAGATTTAGAGGCATTACCTTTATGGGCAGCAGCGCGATATTTATTCATACCAGCAGAGCTTGAAGTACATTTTCACGCAGGAGTTGAATTTAAGAAAGAGAAATTAATTTTTAACAGGTAAATTATATATCGGTTGGAAATTCGAGTAATATTTTAACAGGTAAATTAATTTATAAAACTCAGAATCTAAATTTGGTGATGGTTTTCGAAATTTTTATGTTGAGACGACACAAATTATCGGAGGTTTGGAGAAATAAAAATACGTGAAGGCGTTTTGGTAATTTCACTTTAATTTAAATAATTATAATTTATTATGAGGTTGAATGGCTTCGGGTGGAAGCCATTCCACCTTGTGTTGTCCTGCAGCCGAGAGAAGAGAGACGAGAGAGAGAGAGCGCGAGAACCCGTGAGAGGGAAGGAGAGAACCCGATGACCTGTCCATGCCAACAACGTAGGATAACTGAACACCGGTTAGCCGAGAGGACTATGATGGAGACGAGTTCAGTTTCCTGAGCTAAAGATTGAAGGTATGCTTCCTCCTCTGCTCTGGTTCTGTTAGCCCGAGTTGATAGTCGTCTTCCTTCAATCTTTCCGAATGTTTGGCTGAGTGTTGGGTCAGTTTTAGGCTGTGTGTGTGTCGCGTGACCGTGGCCAGCAGAGCCCAGAGCCGAGAGCTTCGAAAGGTCCCCCCTCCCCCCGGCTGTCTCTCTGTTCTGTTGGGCGAGGTAGGGAGAGTGTGATGCTCTCATTTTCGGTCGATTGATGGCGGCAATTAGTGAAAATTGTTGGGTTAAGGAATTGTGGTGGGCAGCATCGATTTTGCTAAAAAACCAAAGGGTTGGGATTTCCAATTCAAGTGTTCTGAATTGGAAACCTTCAATTATGGTTAGTTTATATTTAATATATTAGAATGTGATTGATTGGCTGACAAATTGGTGAAAATCAGGTTAATGTTGAAATTCAGATTTTTTTTCATGTAAAAGCATACTATATTTTGGGAGTTTCGGCCTATCTTCAGTTATTCATTTTAAATTATGTTTTTATGGGTTAAATTAAGTTGTTAGATGAACGTTTGGCTGCTGGAATCGTTCGATTTCGATGTCCGACGCAAAAGTTATGCGCGTAGGAAGTTTATGTCGAATTTTAGACCAAGTTGACATATTAAGCATTTTTAGTGGAATTGTGACGTGTTATGTTAGTGTGGAGGATTTTGGTGAGTGAGACGAGTTTGAGTGAGTTTTATGGAAAAACTGAAAATGTGGAATTTTTGAGTGAATGGAAGATTCAATTTTTGGTGTTTTTCACCTGGCTGTGGCTTATCATTTTAAAATTTGTCTTAGCGTGTTAAACAAGGTTCCTAGAGGAGCATTTAGCCTCTTGAATCGTTCGATTCCGATAACGGACGCAAAAGTTATACCCGTCCGAAGTTTAGGCTGGTTTTCGGTCGAACCGAGTTAGTGACCCGTTTTAGTTGGAATTTCATGGATTTAGTTTAGAGATGTGATTCTTAGCATATTTAGTGAATTTTAATGTGAAGATTGATGGATGATTGTTTATATTTTACGTTGAGACATTTTGGCAAAGCTGTGCGTCGAGTAAGCTTAGTAGGCCAGGTAAGTAGTGTATGCATGTGTTTTGTCCAGGTGGGCCTACACTGTAGAACTTTATGATTTATGTTGTTGATTGTGGTGTGTGTGTGTGTGTGTGTTGTTTCACATGCATCATGTTTTAAAAACGGAACAAAAAGGATTTTGAACATATTTTGAGTAAGTGGTGAGACGTGTGGCGGTGGTACCGCAGATCCTGCTAGTGTGTGGGCCGGAGAATAACCAACCGCAGACTCCATTTGAGAAGTTGGCCTGCTGGGCCATCATGTGGCTTGTATGTGTCGGCGGTGAGTATGATGTACAGTGGTACCGTGGATTCTGCTAGTGTGTGGGTCGATGGAACACCAGTCGCGGATTGTGCTCGAGGAGTAGACCGGCTGGCTATCGCAAAATATGTGTGTGGCAACTGTGGCCCCATTGCTGGGGAGGCCAGGACGGGGACAACGTGTCAGGATGTAGTGTGGCGCGAGGTTCACCCTCACCCTGATGTAGTTGCTGTGTGGTAATGCGTGTGTGTAGCTGGTGGACCTCGTTGCTGGGGAGTCCGAGACGGTGGTGACGTGTCAGGATGTAGTGGGCGCTAGGTTTATTCTCACCCTTGTGCGACTGCACTACGCGTCATAGATGTGACAATATGAGTGTGACTGTAGAGACTACATATGATAGGATTGCATTGTCAGTTTTTACTTTCATATCGCATTACTTACTGAGCGTTAGGCTTATGATGTATGTTCTATGGTGTAGGTGCAGACATTGTTGCTGGTGAGCCCTGAGAGCCTAGTCCTGAGGCGTAGGACGGTTGGCGAAGTGCTACCGACGCACCGGACGGCGGATGGTTAGGGCGACCCGACCCGTGGAGATTGTAGGTGGTGGTGAGATTTGCTCAAGTTGTTTGCTTTGTGTCGGGATATTTATGTGGTCGGATGAGTTCGTATACGCATCAGTTGTACAAGATTGTATAGAGTGTTTGTGGTGTGGAGACACGTTTGTACTTTTATATGTTGGAGTATGTCATTGCTCTATACGGTGGACTTTATTCATTTGTAGTTGATGGATTTTTTTGTCTTTGAACTTCGATTTTGTTATGGGGGTCTCTAGATAGTTTGATGGATGGATACTTTTGGAATTTTCTGGTGAACTGTGTGCAGGGATAGACTTTTCGGGATAACCAGTTTTTATGCGTTACTCTGCCAAATTTTCAGAGAAAAGTCAGGGAGTTGAAAGGATACGTAGTAGTTCGAAGTGCGCGCGATGAGGCGCGAAGGGAGTAGCGGTATGCGCGAGAGCTTGGCGAGACCGTTAGCGCGAGGGTCACACGACCCTACGAGTGCGCGCGGGTCACGCGGCATCGGGTGAAGGCGTGCGCGTGGACGTGCAGCGCAGAGGCAGGGTGCGCGGGGCACGCGGCGCTATGGCTGTGCGCATGACGAGGCGGTGTTGAGTTGGTGCACACGGCGCCAAGGTCGTGCGCGCGGCGGCGAGGTGGAGATGTGAGGCGCGGGGCGTGTGTCGGACTCCTTCCCGAAACTTCAAATCTCGTCGTTTTAACTCAGAACTCTTTTAAATTGTCCTTTTCTGCTCCGTATTTATATTGAGAATTACGTGTTCCCTCTTTGGGGCACGAGTCGTTTTTGAATCTAGTAGAAAAAGTTTATAGTTAAAAATGTTCTTTTGAATATGATTTGGAAATGAAAGTGGTGTTCAATTTAGTGAGTTCACGTTGAGTTTTTGCAATGCACTCGCTCGAGAATGTTACCATCGGGTGGTGGCAGGTCATGGTACCAGAATAGTGTGTAGTCGTAGTGAGCACACCGGGAACATATGGGTTCTCAGGTTGCTACAACTGGAAAATCGAGACAAAGACTCGAATTGCTGGTTGTACTCTATCACTGAAGTGGTTTGCTTCAATTGCAAGAACTCCATCCTGTTTGTCGCCTGAACTAGGCTGTTAAAATACTTGTCATAGAACGCATCCTTGAACTTCCCCCAAAACATATGCTGAGTATCAGCGGTGGCCTCTATAGACTCTAACTAGAATCGGGCATCCTTCGCTAGGTCGAATGTGGCCAATGCAACCTTATCCTCTTCTGCCACATTCGCATACTTAAACATACTTTCCATGGTACGGACTCACTCCTCTGCAGCTGTTGCCTCTATTGACTGTTCTTCATACGTTGGGGATCGTAACCTCCGAATTCTATCTCCCGACTAATTATGGTCTAAACTAGAGCCTGCACTTCCTTGCACCTCTCGATTCAACAAGATCCCTACTTGCTGAGACTGCCTATTCACCAATTCGGTTAACTGCCTGATCGTCATTGAATTATCCTCACTCCTTGTATCAGCTGCCTCTCTCGGTATTCTATGACGTCGTTGTCGTCTAAACATTATGGCTAATTTCCTAGACAAAGTTAATTATTCTCATAAGTATCTAATAACTAAAACTAAACTTAAACACTTACAGTTGTCGAAGTACGTCGTGCGGCGATCGGCGCTATTAGACAATCATTTGAACGGTTTGACTTACTGACTCTAACCCCCATAACATCCCCTCCTACTACTGATTAACTATCCACTCTACTTTTTTCCAAATGATGTGGGAATTGTGACAGACCATCATGCCTTCACAATCCACCCCTTTGCATAGGGGCCTGACATTCTTGTCGGTCACACTTCTGGTTGAGGAAACACTCTGATACCATCACTATCACAACTCGAAAACCTACCTGTTTTCAGTTCTTTCAATGCTTTGATACCATCTCTGTCACGCCCTGGAAACCCAACGCGGTTCCCGGTTTTCACATTCTACTACTCACTCACTACACTCGAAAAAAAATTCAAATAAAATTTAAAACTTTTGTTACTCGACTTAAAATGACATTTTTCAAAAATACTTTAAACAGTATCGCAGCGGAAAACTCAATTAAAATCAGTTTAAACGAAACTTCATTTTATAAAAACATAAAACAGAGAAACTAGTAAACACATGTAAACATCGGTCGACACTGGGGTTGACTCAGGTTTCTTCATCAGTCGATGCTGGCAAACGCCGGTCGACACTACATTTTTCTCTCGTCTTTTCGTCGATCGACACTTAGAACACCGGTCGACACTACGTTCGTCTCGGGTCTTTTCGTCATTCGACACCGAGAACACGGGTCGACACTTCTACGCTCATCTCAGAGAGCGGTCGACATCTGCTGTCACAAGTTGACACCTTGATCCTCTCTGTCCGTGCAGGTCGACCCTCGCGGTCGACACCGCTGCCATTTTTACACTACCGGTCGACACCTACTACCATAGGTCCACACTTACATCGGTCGATTGCTGTTGACACTTGCAGGGTCTGGTCGACCACTAAGCCTATCGGTCGACACTTACTCCCAATAACTCTGTTTAAAAACCTTAAAAATTTCACAAAATAAATCAGACTTCGACTCAACGGTAATAATAACCCAACGCACACTTTTCCATCAACTTAAAATCATAATTTAAGTAAAGAAAACAACTAGTAAAGTTTGAAATCCGTCTCTAAATTCAATCGACTTAAAACAACTAAAACCATTTTGATTACACACCCAAAACCCGTACCTATACCTACTATAGTCAAAATGCCCTAACCGCCTCCTAATCATGGACATGTTATGAGTACTCATTGGTTATGTCACCGTCACCTACATCACAGAACTCAATTATCCTAATGCTAAGTAAGTAATGCATAAAACTTAAACACTGAAAACAAATACATCCTAACATATGTAGTTTCTACAGTTTCCTCTCTACTTTCGTTTTCATCTCTTTCTAACATCTTGTATATCTTTTTACTACTGTGTTTTTCTTTACTGTGTTTTTCATGGTGACACACTTCGCGGTCCACCTCTAGGGACAAGGCCAACCTCAATCTAGTAGAGTGACACAACGCGCGGTCCACCTCTGGAGATAAGCTCACCACGTAAAGCGAAGAAAGATAGATACACCTCGCGGTCCACCTCTGAGGATAAGATCACTCAACACCCCATTTCTTATCTTCTTACGTATTTTCTCATTTCATTCGTTTCATCACATTCTACTGTTTCACTTCGTAGAACATGAAAATTCATTTTCATTTCGTTCTCGTATTTAAAACCATGAATGCATAATCAACTAAAGCATGACGTAAAATAAACGTGCATGCAACCTACCGTTCTGTGATGTAGGACCGAAGGCAAAAACACCTACTACATTACTTACCTTTCGTCCTTAGAAACTCATACTCTGTATACGTCTCGCTAACTTGAGAACCTATAAAACCACACCTTCATCAATTCTACTTCGTTCAACTCATAAATTTCTAGCTTGAAAGGCATAACTCGTACAAAACCAAAACTCTCTACTAAACCCGAAATCCAACTCAATTTCCAACCAACTTCAGAAATTCATAACTTATCAAATACTCATACAATTTGGACAATTCGAAAGGCTACTGACTTCTGAGGAAATCTAATTGCTAACGATCTAATCCAATATATAATCCAACACTTACAACTTGGCATAATGTGGCCGAACGAAGACTGTTTCGTAACTCGAGTATTCGGTTACCCAAACACTCAATCTTCTCCATAAAACCTATAATCTACTCCTACTTCTAGCTTAAGCACCAATACACGGATAAAAATCAACTATAAATCTCCAAATTTGTATCCCCCTCTTAGGGTTTCTCCAAAATCACTCAATACTCCCTCTAATCTCACTTTTTTTGCTCAAAACAACTAAAGAACAAATAAAAACTTACTGTAAATATGAAGAAATAGAGAAAAACGGAGAATCGTTGGCGAAAGGTGAAACGTCGAGGGAAGGAGTTGGGCACCTGCTCGGGGAGGGAGGGGAGAAGCTAAAGCGAGAGGGTTCTCTCTTCCCTTCCTCTTTTATTTTTATTTTTATTTTTTCATATTATTTAATATAATAATCTAATTACTTTTTCGCCCTCAATCTTTAATCGTTTAGTTCAATTGTTATTCGGTTGAAATCTGAAAGTTTTTCTTTCACCATTAGTCCCAAAATAATATTATACTTAATGGTAGAAATTATCTGCTGTCAATTCTAACCAAAACTCCGCCGATTACAATTACGTAAACTCAAAATTAGTTTTAACGGAAAATTTTGGGTGTTACAGGTAAATTATTTGCCAACCGAGAGCTGCTGATCAATTGCGAGGATGTAGGCGATCAATCGAAAAAATCTTATAAGTGAAGCGATGGTCACCCGAGAGGGTGCCGGTCCATCGGCTACCATGAGCCGATGGATCGGCCATGTGCACTGTTCACAATACTTTTCTTTAAAAGAAAAAAAGTTTTTAAGAAAGGTTTACACACGTTTTCCATGATATTTTGCAAATAAAGTTTATACGTTTTGAATCCTTTTAAAGATGTACGATATTTTATAACGTTTTTTACAAAGTTTTACGCAAGATAAAGTTTTTAAATGACCAAATAACGGGTCATTACAACTACCATGTCAAATTCTCTCTTGAGCTTGATGAGCTTCCTCCCGTGACTTCCAAGTAAGAACATATAAAGGTTGCTCCTTGTCCCAAGTACTAAGCTTTCAATCCAAGTTTAAAATTTTACACACATTTTCTATGATGTTTGGCAAATAAAAGTTTATACGGTTTCAATCCTTGTAAAGATGTATGATATTTTCTAAAGGTTTTTGCAAAGTTTACGCAAGATAAGTTTTTAAATGACTGAATTATGTGTCATTACAACTACCATGTAAAATTCGCTCTTGAGGTTGATGAGCTTCCCCTCGTGACTCCAAAGTAAGAACATGTAAAGGTTGTTACTTGTCCCGAGTGCTAGGCTTTCAATCCAAGTTTTCAAAGATGACATCACTTGCAAAAGAATTAAGCTTGTTAGCCAATAGGTTAATTAAAGTTTGAACCCTAGTTTGTGATTGAGCAATGGGGCCTCTGAGGCATATCATCCACCCCAAGTGATTTATGATTTGACCTCAAAACTTTAAATCCGGTGCCCTCAATGTCGACCTCATTGCATGTATAGGGTGATAGATCTTGGACACTAAAAGTGGGCCACACTCCATAGTCTCTTGGCAACTCTAACTTAAAGGCATTGTTATTAATTCGCTCTAACACTTGAAATGGTCCATTGGCTCTAGGAAGTAACTTTGATCTTCTTATAGCTGAAAATCTTTCCTTACGTAATTGCAGCAAAACTAAGTCACCTTCGTTAAATATAACCTCATTACGACCTTTGCGCGTGTTTAGCGTAATTTTCATTCTTCTTTTCTATGTCCTAACGCACTGTTTTGTGTAGTTTCATGATTTGTGCTGCCTTGTTTGCTCCTAACGGGTTTACTAACTCCTTAAGAGGTAAAGACACAAGGTCTAATGGTGTGGAGGGTTAAATATGTAAACGATCTTAAAAGGTGTCTGTTGTGTAGTGGAATGGACACTCTAGTTGTAGGCAAATTCTAATGTTGGTAATAGTATATTCAAGCCTGATAATTTCTTCCCTACAATGCTTCAGAGAATGGTACCTAAGGTCCTGTTAACCACTTTCATTTGTCCGTCTGTTTGTGGATGGAAGAATGTGCTAAAATAAAGTTTAGTTCCTATTTTCTTCCACAATGTAGTCTGAAAAGTACTTAAAAACTTAGTATTTCTATCTGACACTATGAAATGTGGTATACCATGCAGTCAGACAATCTCCTTAAAAAACAAGTAAGCAATATGGAGATTGGCACAAGCGATGAAGTGTACCATCTTAGAAAAATGAACCATGACTACCACGATAGAATTCTTGTTCCTAGCGGTTTGTGGTAACCCTAGAATAAAATCCATGCAGACATCAACCCAAGGGTGAGTTGGTACGGGTAAGAGTAAATATGATCCTTGTGGTAGAACTCTACTTTTGGATTTCTTATACAAAACACATTTTTCTACCACTCGGTGCACATCTCTCATCATATGGGGCTAAAAGAAATGTTCCTTGAGAAAGTTGAGTGTCTTCTTTTCCTTGAAATAGCTATCTAAGCCCCCACTACTAGCTTCCTTAACGAGGCACTTTTACAAACTTCCATTGGTAATACATAACTTGCCCCCTTTTAACAGATAGGCATCCATAATGCGATAGTCTCCTTTGACTTTTTTTAGGCACTTAGTGTAGTATGGTTCAGAATTGCGTATGATTCATAACTTTCTTCGATCCACTCAAATCCAAAGAACCTAGTTCTTAGTTCAGTTAGACGAATGCGTTTCCTAGATAGTGCATTGGTGACTACATTGTTTTGTCCTTTCAAATATTTGAAGGTGTAAGAAAATCTCTCTAAAAATTCCACTCATTTTGCATGTCTCTTGTTTAACTTATGCTCAATCTTGATGTGCCTTAATGCTTGGTGGTCAGTGTTTATAAAAAATTCTTTTGACAAGAGATAGTGTTGCATTGCTTGAGTGCTTGTATGATAGCATAGAATTCTTTGTCATATGTGGAATATTTGAGTACTGCTCTTTTGCGCTTCTCACTAAACTATGCAATTAGTTTCCCCTCTTGCATTAGAACGGCTCCTATGCCAATTCCAAAAGCATCACTCTTGATTTCGAATATATTGTTCAAATCAAGAAATGCTAACAGGGGTTAATGGTATAACTTGTCCTTAATCAGCTCAAAACTTTGCTGACAAGCTGGGGTTCATGCAAACTCTTTTTCTTTTTTGGCACAGTCAATAATTGGTGCAACAATAGAGCTGAAATCTTGCTAAACCTATTGTAAAACAAGGCTAGGTCATGGAAGCTACGTACTTGGGATATTTCATTAAGAGTAGGACAGTTCTTAATGGCATTGATCTTATCCTCACTTGTTTCTATTCCATTCTTCGAAATGACAAACCCTAGAAAGTATACTTTGTCTTCAGCATATGAGCACTTGCTTAAGTTGTGATAGAGATTGAGGCCCGATCATTGCTCTCTAGTGATCCATTTGAACAACAAAAACAGAAAAGAAAACAAACAAGAAATGGCAGCAGATTAATATCACAAATAGAGGAAGAAAACAATAAAAAAAAAGAGGAAATTCAGCAAATAAGTGCTCTCGGTCAATAGGCCCGAAGAGTCTCCAAAACAACACAGAAAATAACGAAAGATGGCTTGGAAGATTACCCAATTGGAATGAGATTTGATGGAGTTGAAGAGAGTCCCCAGGAAAGCCGAAGCTTGGAGACAATTGGTGCTCTAAATCTCAGATATTACACCCCAAAATGGAGGGAACCAAATGGTGTGTTCTTATAGATATTACGCAGCAAAAAGAGGGCCACCAAATGGGAGCTTCGAATCGGATATTACTCACCGATTGAAGATTACTTAGAAGCAGAAATGGAGGAACACTCCAACGAAGAAGATGAACTTCTGAATTTTATAAATTTGGCAAAAGACCCCCTTACAGGTGATCCAAACAATGATAAAATAGCCATGAGAGGCTTTAGATGAAAAAGGAAAGAAATGTAGAAGGAAATAGACGTTGAAGAAACTAGCCGTTGGCGGCTTTTGAAGGTTCGACCCACTCGCTCACACACACCCTAGCATCAGTCTTCGGGCGCCATCCTCTCGCGCACATCGTTGGCCTGGCATCATCCTTGCGCTGCATCAGTAATCCCTTGTGCGTGCACAGTGCCTGGTCTTACGTTGCTCGATCATGCCCTACTGTGCGCGTGCCACCCCGCCGCTCACCTGCGCACACTGATGCTAATGTTGCACGCCCATGTTCCCAAGTTGATGCACCTTTGGCTTTCTTCGTCCATCTCAGCCCTCCTAATGCTTATAGGTCTCTATTTCTCCTGGGTGCAACCACCAAGGACCATGAACATCTGTTCGCACTTGAAACTCCTTGTTGAGTCGTCTTTTGCATGTGCGCGCCAACTGTTCGATAAAATTCCCCCAATGGAAAACAACCTCTTGCTTCTTGCTTCTGATCCCTCCAAGCTTCGATAAAGGAATTTTCCGACAAGATTATACAAACTCATTGGTAAATTAAATAGATAAAATACTTAACTTGAGTTGCGCTTGATGGCTCAAGTCGTAGGCACATCATCCCCTCCTGATTGTTGAGGATTTTACCTCAAATCCAAAGGTTGATTTTCCTTGCACTCCATGATGACGATTAGTTGAAAACCTTTTAACGACCAATAATATTCTTGAACAACTTGTTTGTTCTTCTTGGTGATCTCGCCATACTCTTTGAACCAAGGCCTGTGAGGTTGTGGTTGAGGCCTATTTTCTTCTATAAACTTGATCTTCTCAAAAAAATGCAAAAGTGAAGTAGGAACTAAAAAATACATATTGCCTTTTTCTAAGTAAGCTCCACACAATATCTTCAAGGAAAATATATTCCAATCAATAAAATGCCAATGGTTATCAAATAAAGTAATACAATTGGTATAATCATCCATAGAATATATCCACATAAGATCCAAATCATAATTCCAAAAATAGCTAAAAATTTTATTCATGACTTTTAAACCGTTCATTAGCAACAAAACTTTCATGAATCTACTAGAATATTGCAAACTATCGATATCATTACCAGGTTCTAAACGCAATAACTTCAATAAATTGGCATACTTAAGGTTAAGCTCATTCATGAAAAAGAAATAAATACTTCTATGAAAAATGAATCCAAAAGTATATATTCGGTCATTCAACACATATCAATTTTCATTACTGAATAAATAAAATGTCAACGTAGGAATCATTTTCCAAATAAGCAGAATTTCAACAAGGCATGGATATTTAATCAAGCTAATTTGCAATTCAAATA
>JAJTVC010002309.1:0-30535 GCA_022433055.1 Begonia peltatifolia | reverse complement strand
GTAGGGTTGATTGGTTGGCGCACTCTGCTGATCGATCGGCACCCTCTCGGGTGTCAACCATCATTTGCATCGACCAGCTGATCGATCGATCGATCGATCCCTGAGCACCGATTGATTGGCGCCCTCTCAGGTGTTAGCCTACTCCTGTGTCGACCTGCGAATCGATCGGCCGCTGAGCGTCGATCGATCAGCGCCCTCTCAACCCAACCTCCACGTGCGCCCATCAATCGTGCCTATTACAACGACTGATTGGCTGGGCGCCTCAAGGCAAGCATCGCATCCGCTGTGCATGCCTTGTGCGCACGCGATGCATGCCCCTCGAGCGCATCGTGTTGCCCTGCGCGCTTAGCACACTCCAACCACTTTTTTTTTTTCTTATTCTTTTTTCAAACCTTATTCAAAGCTACAACAAAATCCTCCAAACTTAACCCATAATTCATCACCTTAATCCCTCAAGAAAATTTCTCCATTCACAAAAGATGAAACCAATTTATCAACAATAATCTTAACTCCTCAAATCAACCCTCCCTCTATCAATTTAATCCTTCAAAAAAATTTCCAAACAAACTTTGATTGACATAATACTACTCAAACCAAAACCATCAACATAAAATCGACATTTCCAAACTAATCCATCAAAACGTTAAGCTTTCATCAAATATAATTCTCCCAACAAAATCATTTCATAATAGGAACTATCATACTGCACCAACACATCAACATTTGTCAAATCGTCTACCCACTACTCTCAACACACGTATCCAAATCAAAAACTATACATACGCATCCATGGGTCATAATCGCCTAACAAAGTCCATCTGATCGGCGCCATGAGTGCACCCCTCCAACCGAGCCTCCTAGTCCTGTATCGGTTTGGGTAACTCACCAGCTTGCACTTCGTCACCTACACCACAGAACTCCTTTATAAGCCTAGTTTTTAGCAAGTAATGCACAATGATTAAAAAGAGTTCATGTGCACCCTAATACATGCAGTCTCTACGTAAACAATTCATATCCATTTTCGTATTCTCATACGTGACATAATACAAATGCGTGTCGTAATATTCGTCGTGTCGTAATACAGATGCGTGTCACAATACTCATGCGTGTCGTAATACAGGTGCACATCGTAATACTCATACGTGTTGTAATACTAGTGTGTGTCGTGGTACTAATGTGTGTCGTAATACTGGTGTGTGTTGTAATACTCGTACTTTTTGTGCCATTTTCTTTCATTCGTTCATGAAAACTCATGCACAATTTATTTTCGATAACTTTCTAAAACATGATGCATGAATAAACAAAAGCATACACAACATACAACGTAATCCCTAACGTTCTATGGTGTAGGCCTGGAGGTAACGTGCATAAATACACAACTTACTTGGAGTCCTTAGCCAACTTAATTCAATCGTACGCTAAATCGGGGAAGCTTGAGAACCTAAACATAAACAACCCAAATTGACTCAAACTTCTAATTCTATCCATACTCCTAATCAAAGTTCATTAGCATAAACACAATCATGCATGGCATTCACCTTCCAAATTCCTATGCAATTCAAACATCCCAAAGAGAGCAACAATTATTCATGCCACTAAACGAATCCAAACTTGACCCAAAATTTGTCCCAACTTTATCAACGCATAACTAATCATGTACATATCCGAATTCAATGATTCAAAATCCTACAGAATCCTCAAGATACCTAAAGTTTCATGGTAAGGTCTATTTAACAAACTACATCAATATCTCAACCTAATTTACCAAAACCGAACCATGCACAGAAGTTGGTCCAAAATTTTTGGATTTTGCCTATACATTGAGAAAACTTTGAAATTGCATAGTTTTTTCTAGAAATGTTGGAATGACTTGATTCTAAAGGCAAAAGTTTCCTTAAGCTCTCTACTTTAATACATCAGAACAATTTTTAAATTGGGAAACAAGAGCTTTGGCAGAATTCATCAAAATTAAACTGCCTTGTACATAGCATTTTTCATTCAACTTTTAACCAAACTTGAAATCCTTCCATATAATCACATACTACACATTTCCATTCAATTAAACATCTAATTTGGCCATGAAAGAAAGAAAAGAACTCAGCATTTCTGGATATCCATGTAGGGTTTACCAAATCCTCAAAATAATCCATCAACTATGCCTTTTAAAACCATAAACTAAAACCTTACCCAAGAGAAACTAAACCCTTACCTTTTTAGCTCCAAAGTTGTCTAAGGGAGGGAGTGGTTTTGCTGTGCTTCTTGATGGAAGAAAGAAAAAAGGAGATAGGGAGAGGTGAGTTGCTAACCTAAGGAGGAAGAGAATGAAATGAGGGAGAAAAGTGGTCTGCAACCCTGAAGAAGACAAATGGTGGGTAGGTGGGAGATATGAGGTGTTTGGATGTGAGGATTGTAGTGGCTTTATGAAGAAGCAAATCCACTTTTCAAATAAAAATATTCAACTCTCCCCTTTCTACTTTCCATTTGCCTTATACATTCCAATTTAACATTCTATACATTTAATTTTCCATTTTCTTAATTCACCTCCTCTCCTTAAAATTGGTAATTCTATCTAAGTTCTCTAGTATTTTATGCACAAAGTAAGGCTCTAAAAAACATTGTGGGTTGTTACAACCACCACCACCTTTTAGGTCTATAAAGGCATGACATTGGTGTTTGTAACCTTTTTGGCTGAATTTGAATGAGCATGAACGGGTTTTCCTTGAGGAGAAAATTAGAGCAAAGAAGACTACCAAGGTAAGCACGGTTGAGAACCAACTGAGGGATTGCGCCCCAAAGCTCCCTTCTATCTTGGTAGCTTGCAAGACTTTACTTATCCATTTCCTCTTTCATTCTTTCAAGAGTGGAAAGCAGCAAGGAGTGGACCAAAACTATGTCCTTTAATTGGTTTCTCTTCCTTGGAAGAAAACTTTGCCAAAAGCTTCAAAACATTGCTTATTGGCTATTCTTAGAGTAGTTGCATAACTTCTTCTCCTTAAGAAATCTAGACCACACCTTCCACCACCACACACTTCACTCACTACACTAATCTCACACAAAATCTTGTTACATTTGGAGCACATTTGGTTTTTCATTTTCATCTCTTTTTTGAGCATTCGCGCTTAGATGATTCCAAGGAGCTAACAATCTTCTTTAGGTTCTTGAATTTATTTTGCAAGCAAGGACTATAACATTTGGTATCAGAGCTCGGCTAGCTCTTTTGGATGTTGGAAAACAAGTTGGTTTGGTTTTCCTAACCCATTTGGTTGTCCAAAATCGATTGCACAAAACTGGGTTCAACCACACCAACTTTTAGGGTTTTGTGTTCTAGTTGTTCTTCTTTGTTTATTTCGATTTGTTTTCATTAAAGACCACCACCAGCATGTTTTATTAGAAGTTTATAGACTTAAGCATGAACGTTTTGCGTTTTTTCATCACTATTTTTGTGTTGCAAGTTCCTTCCGTTTTTGGTAGAACATTCGCCAACAACTTTAGTACTTGCTGTTTTGTTTCTTTTTTGAGTAGTTCCACTTTTTGTTGCTGTTAATCACTTTTCCAGCACTCACATGAGCATGTTCCTTCATAAGTTTGAAAGTTCAGATTCTAAATGAAGTGTTTGGCTTGATGTTTGAGTTGGTTATTCATGGTTTGTTGTTGTTTTGCAGAAAAATGGAAAAGACCGATTGATGCCCAACTTGGACCATCTGATGTGTTCAAA
Organism: Begonia peltatifolia; assembly: GCA_022433055.1. Classification (NCBI taxonomy): domain Eukaryota; kingdom Viridiplantae; phylum Streptophyta; class Magnoliopsida; order Cucurbitales; family Begoniaceae; genus Begonia; species Begonia peltatifolia. The sequence goes on along the minus strand of JAJTVC010002309.1, from coordinate 26,820 downwards.
TTTGTGGACCGATTAGTAATGTTTTTTTAATCTATTTTTCTTGCATCATATTCTTGCTATAGTTTGATAAAATGTGGTGATTTAATCTGTTTAAAAATTGCATAAATTTTGGGACATTAACTTATCGAAAACCGAGAGCAAAAGAGTGCACAAATGTGTTCATTTTATCTTGCTAAAACCGAGAGCATGTATGACCCTTTAAATGTTCTTTGTTGTGATTGAGCTTAGTAGAATGCATATTAAGGTTGATATTTAGTGTAATATACTTAGTGCAAGTCCGCTTTATATTTAGATTTCACTCTACAAAACCTTTTTTGACCTCGCCATTTTCCTCGACGCGCGTCAAATGCTTCCCAACAATCACCGTCCACTCCGAATTGACCATGACACACATGCAAAAGTATCATACTTGTACCCTGAACACTGCAGTTTGCCCAAATTCTCAATAGTTAGCGCCTAAGACACTGATATTGTCCGGAATACAATTTAACTTTTGATGGGTGTGTGTGTGTGTGTTTTTTTAAAACTACTTTTGTAGATTCTTCTCATCACGACACACATGCAAAAGTGCCATCCCCGTGCCCCAATCGCTGCGGTTTGCCCAAATTCTCAATAGTCAACTCGCGTTACACGCGATGCGGTGGGGGCAGCAAAACACGGCCTGCAACATGAGGATGGAAAAAGTACTCTGTCGAAAAAAAGGGTGCAACACGAGGACTTCTCAAATGGTCACCCAACTTAGTACTAATGTAACACTCGACAATGTTGTACATTTTGTCACAATAATAATATTCGATGAATTATTTAAGACGATAGATGTAAATAACAATGGAAGAAGGGAGGAAAAGGAAAATAATTAAGTGAAAAGAAGAAATGAAAAGAGGAAAAAATGTTAGAAATAAGAAATAAGGTCAATTTTGATGAAGTTAGAAGTTATATGTAGATTGAGTAACTAAGCTAAAATTAAAATTTATTAAATAAAGTTTATAAAAACCACATTCTTCTCTTGCATTTTCACAATTTCTCCAGCTCTCTTCCATTGCAGCACTTCCTTTCCACACCCTAGCTTCTTTTTATTGAAGATTAAAGGTATGTTTGGTTATTGGTTAGGAATTATGCAAGTATTGGTGTTTATAGTTAAGGTTTTTTAAGGTTTTGTTTGGAATGGGTTTTCCAAAACCCTAACCTACAAAATTCTCACTAGAAATTTGTTGGTTGTTAAGTTAAATGTGTTTAAATGATGTTTTAAGGATTTTTATATGATTGTAATATGGATTGGTGCATTGGTTTGCAAAAAGGAGAAAACTGTTTTGAAGATGCCAAAAATAGAACAGATTCTGTTCTTGTGATGTTCGGCCTAGTTATGTGTATTCTTTTAGTAAATGATTTGCACTATTAGAAAGTATGCTCTTAGAGGAGTGCATAGCACTTGGAATTACTCGATTTTGAGTTATATCGAGAAAATTATAAGCGTTTGAAATTGGACGAAAAATTATTATAAGAAAATCCGAATGTTTCTTGTGTGTATGTTAAGTGTTTTAATTTGATGTTTTGTTAGGTTGTTTGAATTCCACAGTTAAAGCAAACAGACTTCAAGTATAATTGCAAAGGATCTGAGGTAAGTCTTCTTGATTTGCTTGGCCGATTGGGCCTACACCACAAGAAATTCATTTTCGAGGATTTGAGGATTTAGATTATTTTAATGTAAATTGGACGAGTAGTTAGGTTGTTTAAGTTATAGAATATCTTGTATGTTTCCATTGATTGTTTTATACGTTTAAGCATTATAAATTGTTCATGCATCACGTTCTTTAAAAAATAGCATGAAAACAAATTTCAGCACATGTTTTACAAAAAGAAGTGAACTAATGAAAAGAAATGAATGCATGTAATCCTGCTCATGTTGGGATGGGGTTCAAACATAGCTGTCCCATAGGTGGAGCATGTTTTCTCCCCGGTAGATAGAGAAGGCTGTCTAACTGCTTGATGTGCCTTCTCTATTCTGGTGAGAGTAAACCCTCGGTGACATCTCGTTATGTAACGAAAATGAAATGAAATGACTGCATATTTTATGAGCTGCATACGCACAGCATGCATTTACATTTACGTTGACTTGCTGAGCCTTTATCTTATAGATGTTTTTGTGATGTAGGTGATTTAGAAGAAGGTGATGATGTCTTACCTAAACCCGACGAGTGATGCCATTGAAGAAGGATGACTATGTGAGAGCGCTTGTGGTTGTCGGAGCGTGATTGACCTGTGGACTATGTGATAGTGTTTTGGGAGTGATGTATAGAGGTTATGACATATGGTCAAGTATTTAGGTGTTGAATTGTTTTGGATGTGTAGATATGAGAAGTTTAGGAGTTTGATTAAATGATTTTATGTTTAAATACATATTGAATATTTTGAATAGGTGAATCGGTTTAACTGTAAATGGAAGGGTAGGTTGCCCATTTTTTTGATAAGAAATGTGAAATTTAGAGTTAAGTATGCTATAGATGCCCGTTAGAAAGTTTACGATGATTGCGGTCGTTTTTAGAGGGTCTCAGTTAAGTTTTCTGGTAATGAAGTGTCGACCTATCTTAGTAAGGGTCGACCAATTTTGCAAGAAGTGTCGACCTATCCTTGCAGGTGTCGACCGATGTCAAACAGAGAGGAATGAAGTGTCGACCTATCTTATAGTAAGGGTCGACCAATTTTGTAAGGGGTGTCGACCTGTCTTTGCAGGTGTCGACCGATGTCAAAATAGAGATGAGTGATGTGTCGGTCTATCTTAGTAAGGGTAAACCAATTTTGTAAGGGGTGTCGACCTGTCTTTGCAGGTGTTGATCGATGTCAAAACATAGAGGAATGAAGTCGACCTGTCCTTATAGGTATCGACTGATGTCAAAACAGAGAGAAATGAAGTGTTGACCTGTCCTTGTAGGTGTCGACCGATGTTAAACAGAGAGGAATGAAGTGTAGAACTGTTTCCACAAGTGTCGACCGAAACACCAATTTTACTGTTTTCAACACTTGGAATTAAGTTTATTTTATACTAGGATTCCACAAAAAGATTGTTATTCCACTGTAAACGATTTAATGTTTTACACGATGATGTTTTAAGATTTTGAATAAAAAGAAAAAAAATATTTACGAGATTTCTGGGTATAGTGTTTAGGGGCGTGACAAGCTATGGTATTAGAGCGCCCAGGTTGAAAATCATTTCTGTAGACTGCCCAACAGCACAAGTGATATGCCCCATAGGCCCATCACACGATATCAAGTACAAGCACACACTTTAATTAACTTACATTCTCACACACTTGTCTCTTGTGCAGGTAATGATTCAATGAAGCCGGAAATTGAAAGCTTAAAGTGGGAAGTGGAGACTCAAGACATGAAGCAACCAAGGCACGTCCTTGCTTGGGAAGCCACCATCGAAGATCATGATGCTCTTAAGGGAATATGTCTTCCCGAGCCAAATTCTATGTAATGTTTTATTTTGAACTTATTGGGCAAACATTGGCCTTCTAGTTAAACTTATTATTATGTGCATGCATTAGGCATTTAGGACTAGATTGAATGGTTAGGATAGATGATGGAAAGGGTTTCGGAGTTGGCTTAATTTGAAGCACCAACCGAGCATGCATGGCATGCCATTCTTGGCCGTGCGCGCGCCAAGGAGGAGAGCCGCAAAATGGTGGCCAACCTTACCCGATTTGGCCACACCTTTGGGCTGCCATTTGCGATGCTTGTCCCTTTTACCTTTTGTGGAAGAAACATGGATCCATGACATGACATTCAGCAAGCCATTGATCACCTCTTGGCTGCACAATGCCTCGCTTTGGAGCCGGTTACAAGCCACATTCTCCAAGTTTTGAAGACCAAAAGCATAGCCCTAAACCACTCCATCCTAGGCCTATATAAACATAGCATTGGTGTTTGTATTTTGGTTGGAAAAGTTAATGAGCATCGACATGTTTTCTAGAGGAAACCGAAGGAGTTTTCCACCACCTTTTCAAGGTAAGTGCTCGGTTCCTTGAACCGATTAGGAGAAGCCTCCTAGCTTGGCAACTCAAGGTTGTTGCTCGAGCTTGTGTTTCACTTTTCTCTCCTCCCTTTCAAGGGAAGGAAACAAGAAGAGAGTGGCCAAAACCGGTTCCCCAAGTTGAGAATCTTTCCATGGGAAGATTGTGATTGCTAAGAGCATTACATTGACTCATCGACCAACTTGCGGGCATAAGTTTTTCATTTCTAATCAACGTGGACCACGCCCACCACCATCACACACCTCACTCACTCCACTAATCTCTCACCAAATTTCGTTTCATTCCAAGCACATTTGGCTGTTCATTTTTCTGTTTTTCTCAAGGGTTTCTCGGCTTGGCCAAGATCCGAGGGTCTAACCGATCTATTGTGTGTTCTAGTGACCGAGCAAGGGCTAAACTGCAACATTTGGTATCAGAGCATAGGAAGGTCCCGTGGAGTGCTAGAAATCAAGTTAGTTTGGTTTTCCAAACTCATTTGGATGGCTGCACCTTAAAGTCTAAAAGTGGGTTTCATTGCTCATCTATTCGGGTTATTGTTTGCTTGCGGTTTCTTTGTTTTATTTCCGATTTCTTTTGAGCTAAAATCATCTCCAACATGTTTCTTGAGTTGTTAATCATCTAACCATGAAGAAATATCAACCCTTGGACTCCATTTTCGTGGCTGTAAATTCCTTCCTCTTTTGGTTAAGCAAATGCTAGCTACTTTAGTACTTGTTGTCTTCTTTTCTATTTTGGGAACAACACTTTTCTTGCTGTGTTTTAACACTTCCAGCACCTCACATGGCTTCTTAAGTACTTAAGCATGCATGTTTAGCTTTAAAATCGTATGGTTAGCTTGATGGTTTCATCGGTTTAAAATGTTTAATGCACTTTGTTTGAAAACTGCATAGTCCAAAGTTTATTGTTTCTTTTGATGACCGGTTTGTGTGCACTTATATCCGAAACTTGCAGCTTGATTTAAATGAACATTTTTATCTATATTACTGCTTATATCCTATGCTAAGAATGAATTTTAGGCTTGTCAAATGTTACATGAGATTTAGTTTAGAGTTTGCCTAAAAACCGAGACACAAAAGGCATAAAAAATTCTGTTTTTGACATTGCCGTGAATAGCATATTATTTTGAGTTGTTGTGACCTGTTTTTCTGCACAAGACCGAGCTATAACTCTTTAGACTTAAGTTAACATATTAGGTAGCTGAAGCATGTGATCCTTTTCGGTTTATTATGGTTTAAAATTCAAACAGATGCTGTTTTTGTTGAGGGAAAACATACTTTTGCAAAAAACAGTTTTGTGTGCACAAAAATGGCAAGTTTGATGTTGATAGTTGGGACCACTTTGTGCATGGCTGAAGGTTGTTCCAAGGCACGAAATTTGTGCTGCATATTAATTCTAATTTGATGTTTTATGTTGCTCATTTATTGTTAAATTTCTTGGAGCAAACCGAGGTTAAAACTAGTGCCTAATTTTAGTGAATTTTTCACACATCTGAGAGTTAGTGAGCATTGTTTTATCTTTGATAATTTAATCTAATTGCATGATTCCAAAAGTGATAAATTCCTTTCCTTTTGCTCATTAGTATTTTTTTTGCTTTACTATTATTGTTAAAAAAAAAAAACAACAACAAAAGAAATCGAAAACTTAAAAGGAGATTAAGTCAATTACCTTAGTTAGGTCACCAATCATAATGCCATAAGATTTAAGGTTTAAATATGATTAAAATTCCCTTTTCCTAAAACTTGAACATGGAAACAAGAAGTGGAATACAAATTGACCCAAATCCAAATATGGCCCAAGAATCCAACCCACCGAACCGGGGCAAGGACGTTCCCCAAAACGAAACTCACACCCATCAAGAGGGAGAGTCAAGTATGTAAGGTCAACTAAATAGTTTAAGTGGAATGGTTGGAATACTAAGTAAACAACTCCATGACATGAACCTAAAGTTTGAACAAGTTATGAGTGGACGTCGTCCTACCCACCGTAGAGATTCCTCCCAAAACATTATACCTAGGAGACGAAATGACAATCTTAGGAGACGGTTAGAGACCAAGGGCCCTTAGACGATGAAGCTGAGATTGAGTATTCTAGGGATAGGCACCCTAACTATGATTACGATGAGGATGATGAGTGGACCTTGGATGAAGAAGAAAACTTTCGTTCACCAATTCATAGGAATTATGATGAGTTTAGACGAGACCGACACAGAGACCGTGATGACCTTCAAAACATTAAGATACAAATACCCCCCCTTTAATGGAACATGCGATGGGACGACATTTTTAGAATGGTTAAAAAAGGTTGAGAGGATTTTTGGTTGTTATAACTACTCTGACAAAGTCAAGATCCAGTTGGTTTCTGTAGAGTTTACCGGCTATGCCTTACTCTGGTGGTCTAATGTGAGGACGCAAAGAGCGCAGATTGGATTTAACTCTAGTGATACTTGGAGAAAGATGAAATCTATCATGAAGAAGAGATTTGTCCCCAGTCATTACAGACAAGAATTGATCATGCAAATACATAACCTCAAATAAAGAAGTCTAACTGTTGAGGAGTACCTCACAGAGTTCGAGACTCTTAAAATTCGAGGAGAATTAGAAGAACCCGAAGAGCAAACCATAGCTAGGTTTATCCATGGCTTGAATTATGACATTGCTGACGTCGTAGAATTGCACCCCATAGAATCCATGGACATGGTAGTCCAAATGACCCTAAAAGTCGAACGCCAACTCAAGAGGAAGAGGGAAGCCACCCAATCATTTAAGATTAAACAACTCCCCAAATACACCCCTAAGCCACCTGAGACTAACAAACCAGTGACCAAGACTGATTGGAAAAAGCCTTTTCAGAGACATTGGCCTCCCAAAGAATCAACTAGTAAACTAATAAACCCTAAAGGATCAGAGGTCAAGCCTACGAAAGACAACCCCACTGGACAGAGAGCACGCGACCTCAAGTGCTACAAGTGTCACGACCTCGGTCTTTTCATGGTCCAATGCCTGAACCGTCGTGTCATGATCATTAAGGAAGACACCGGTGAGTTTGTAAGTGAAGACAAGTTTGAAGAGGAAGTAGAAGAAGTAGGAGAGGATGAGGACGAAAGTGATTCGGTAGAAAACGTTATTCATGCCCCTGATGGCCCTTTGCTTATGGTGAGAAGACGAGTTCTCATAACCAAGAGTTCAGGAGAGGATTGCCAGCTTGAGAACATCTTCCATATAAGTGCCTCATCAAGGATAAGTTGTGTTCTCTCATTATTGATGGAGGAAGTTGTGCGAACGTGGCCTCCAAAGACTTAGTGATTAAGTTAGGGTTAGAGACTAGTGCTCACCCCCACCCATATAAGCTTAAATGGTTAGATGGAAGAGATGATGTTAAAGTTACTAAACAAGTAAGAGTTGAGTTTGCTTTAGGCAAGTATAAGGACTCGGTTCTTTGCGACGTTGTGCCTATGAGTGCAAGTCATTTGCTTTTAGGTCAACCTTGGCAATTTGACCGAAAAGTGAACCACGATGGGCATTCCAACTACTATTCCCTCAAATTTAAAGGCAAAGCTTTTAAGTTAGTACCCATGACCCCTAAGCAGATAGCTAAGGATGAAGCTATTAAAAGAGAAGAAAAGAATAAAGCGAGTCTCTTCATGACTAAGGCTGAATTAGAAGCATCCGTATTTAGAGGGGATCCCATGATTTTCATACTATTCTGAGATAGAGTGATGGAACTAGGAGACATACTTAACCCTGTTAAAACCCTACTACATCAGTTCCAAGACGTGTTTCCCGAAGATTTACCTAAAGGTTTGCCACCCTTACGTGGCATAAAACACCAAATTGATCTTCAACCCAAAGCTGCACTACCCAATCGACCAGCCTATCGAATGAACCCCGAAGAGACAAAAAAATAGCAAGATCAGGTGCAAGAAATATTGGATAAGGGCTACATAAGAGAGTCCATGAGCCCCTGTGTAGTTCCCTCACTATTAGTTCCTAAGAAAGATGGCACCATGAGGATGTGTGTCGATAGCCGAGTCGTGAACCACATCACAGTCAAATATAGATTTCTCATCCTTAGGCTCGAGGACATGTTAGATGAGCTCAGTGGAGCCTCAGTCTTTTCCAAAGTGGATATTAAGAGTGGTTATCATCATATACGCATGAAGGAAAGAGATGAGTGGAAGACAACGTTTAAAACCAAGTATGGCTTATTTGAATGGATGGTCATGTCCTTCGGGCTTTCTAATGCCCCAAGCATATTTATGCGACTCATGCACCATGTACTCAAAGAATACCTTGCTAAGTTCATTGTTGTCTACTTTGACAACATATTAGTGTATAGCATGGACATTCCACAATACCTTAACCACCTTAGTACCCTTTTCCATACCCTTAGGAAAACCAAGTTATTTGGGAACCTTAGCAAGTGCTCCTTCGCACAGGACAAAGTTTATTTCTTAGGCTTTATAATCTCTAAAAATGGTATGGAAGCTGACGAGGATAAAATCAAAACCATTAAGGACTGGCCTACGCCCAATTCTATATCGGAAGTACAAAGTTTCCACGGGCTAGCCTCATTTTACAGGAGATTTATCCAAAACTTTAGCTCAATAGCTGCACCCCTTATAGACTGCACCAAGAAAGGGAAAGAGTTTACTTGGACCCCGATCTGTCAAAAGAGCTTTGAGTTAATTAAGGAAAAGTTATGCCACTCCCTCGTACTTGCTCTTTCTGATTTCAACAAGGTATTCGAAGTTAAAATTGATGCGTCAGGAGTTGTAATAGGAGCAGTACTTATACAAGACCAACGACCCATCGAATATTTCAGTGAGAAGATGAAAGGAGCCGTGCTCAATTATTCTACTTATGATAAAGAGTTTTACGCAGTTATACGAGCATTAGAGCACTGACAGCACTATCTCTTATCGAGAGAATTTGTTATCAACACTGATCATCAAGCCTTACGGCACATTAAGAGCCAACATAAGCTCAACAAAAGGCATGCAAAATGAGTAGAATTTCTAGAGAGGTTTTCATATACCCTAAAGTATCTTAAGGGAGAAAATAATGTAGTAGAAGACGCCCTATCTCGGAAGCCCATCCTTTTCACAGAGTTAGGAGTGAGATTTTTTGGATTTGAATGGATTAAGGATAGCTACGCCTCTGACCCCGACTTTGGACCTCATTATGCCCGATGCCTAGACAAGGTTGAAGGAGATTATTGCCTCATGGATGGTTATTTGGTCAAAACGGGAAAATTGTGCATCCCTCAAGGAAGCTTAAGACGATGCCTTGTGAAAGAAGCCCATTGTGGGGGCTTAGCCAATCATTTTGGAGAAAAGAAAACCCTTGATATGCTCAAAGAACACTTTTTCTGGCCTCACATGATGAAAGATGTGCATCGCCTGGTAGAGACGTGCATAGTTTGCAAGAAAGCCAAAGCAGAGTTCTACCTCAAGGCTTGTACATGCCCTTACCCATCCCTTCTCACCCCTGGATCGCAGTCAGTATGGACTTTGTACTAGGACTACCACGGACCGCCCAAGCTAAGGATTCGATCATGGTGGTCGTGGATAGGTTTTGCAAAATGGCCCACTTTATTCCTTGTGCTAAGACAGATGACTCTACTTTAACTGCCGACCTATTTTTCAAAGAGATTGTTCGCCTGCATGGCATTCCACACTCAATAGTGTCAGATAGAGACACTAAGTTTTTAAGTGCCTTCTGGACCACTTTATGGAGAAGGTTGGGGACTAAGTTGTGCTTCAGCACTTCTTTTCATCCCCAAACTGATGAGCAAATGGAAGTTGTCAACAGGACTCTAGGCTCCCTCTTACGTAATGTTGTAGTCAAGAAATTGTCTAACTAGGACATCATACTTCCAGATTTGGAATTTTCCTACAACCGCACCCTTCATTCCACTACTCAGAAATCGCCCTTTGAGGTTGCCTATGGGTTTAATTCATTTACACCGTTGGACCTTGTCCCTTTACCTACTAAGTACTTAGCCAACCCATCAGGTGCAAATAAGGCCGAACAAATTAAGAAGTTGCACAAAACAGTGTGAAAGGCTATTGAAAAGAGAAATGAGAGTGTGGCTAGGCACGTGAACAAAGGTCGCAAAGAAGTCATTTTTCGAGCAGGAGACTTGGTATGGTTGCACTTACGGAAGGAAAGATTTCATGATAAGAGAAAGTCTAAGCTTCTGCCTCGTGCGGATGGACCATTTAAAGTACTTGAGAGGATCAATAATAACGCCTACAAAATCGAATTACCAGATTAATATGAAGTAACCGCGACTTGCAACGTCCAAGACTTGTCACCCTATAAAGGCGATGAATATCAGTTCCAGGACCCGAACGTATTAGATTTGAGGTCAAATCCACAGTCACCTAGGGAGGATGATGTGCCCCATAGGTCCGTCACGCGATCTCAAGTCCAAACACACACTTTAATTAACTTACATTCTCAGACACTTGTCTATTGTGCAGGTAATGATTCAATGGAGACGAAAATCGAAAGCTTAAAGTGGGAAGTGGAGACTCAAGACATGGAGCAACCAAGGCACATCCTTGCTTGGGAAGCCACCATCGAAGATCATGATTCTCTTAAGGGAATTTGTCTTCCCAACAAAAATTCTATGTAATGTTTTATTTTGAACTTATTGGGCAAACATTAGCCTTCTTGTTAAACTTACTATTCTTTGCATGCATTAGGCATTTAGGACTAGATTGAATGGTTAGGATAGATGATGGAAAGGGTTTCGGAGTTGTCTTAATTTGAAGCACCAACCAAGTATGCATGGCATGCCATTCTCGGCCGCGTGCGCGCCAATGAGGACAGCCGCACAATGGTGGCCAACCTTACCCGATTTGGCCACACCTTTGGGCTGCCATTTGAGATGCTTGTCCCCTTTACCTTTTGTGGAAGAAACATGGATCTATGACATGGCATTCAGCAAGCCATTGATCACCTCTTGGCTGCCACCATCTCGGCCGCACAATGCCTCACTTTGGAGCAGATTACAAGCCACATTCTCCAAGTTTTGAAGACCAAAAGCACAGCCCTAAACCCCTCCATCCTAGGCCTATATAAACATAGCATTGGTGTTTGTAGGTTGGTTGTCAAAGTTAATGAGCATCGACATGTTTTCTAGAGGAAACCGAAGGAGTTTTCCACCACCTTTTCAAGGTAAGTGCTCGGTTCCTTGAACCGATTAGGAGAAGCCTCCTAGCTTGGCAACTCAGGGTTGTTGCTCGAGCTTGTGTTCCACTTTTCTCTCCTCCCTTTCAAGGGAAGGAAACAAGAAGAGAGTGGCCAAAATCAGTTCCCCAAGTTGAGAATCTTTCCATGGGAAGCTTGTGATTGCCGAGAGCCTTACATTGACTCATCGACCAACTTGCGGGTTTGTGTGCATAAGTTCATTTCTAATCAACTTGGACCACGACTACCACCATCACACACCTCACTCACTCCACTAATGTCTCACCAAATTTTGTTTCATTCCAAGCACATTGGCTGTTCATTTTTCTGTTTTTCTCAAGGGTTTCTCGGCTTTGTCGAGATTCGATGGCCTAACCGATCTATTGTGTGTTCTAGTAACCGAGCAAGGGCTAGACCGCAACAACAAGCTCCTACACAGACATACTTCCTCAACTGTCTATGAGTTTTAAGTTTATTTTCTAAGGTGTATATGTTTATATAGGATAAGCAAAATGGTCAGAGGTAGGACTGAGAAGGACACCATCGATTGACTGACAGACCTACTCGATTGACAATCTTAACACCTAGAATGACAATCTCAACAGTTAGAGAGATTTATGAACCGAGAGGACCAAAGGGATCGAGAATTGGATGTTCCTAACAATCACAGCAGTGATAGATTCCAACGACTCTGACCTCTAGTATTTGATGGACAGTGAACGGATCCTACGTATGCAGAGGAGTGGATCCAGACGATGGAGGATATACTCGGATATGCTAAGGTGGTTGATGAAGAAAAAGTTGCCTGTGCCACATTTCAGTTTGCACGGGACACGAGACTTTGGTGGGACACCTCAAAGCCACCACAAATGTGGCAATGATGGCTTGGGAGCAGTTCAAAATGGTTTTTTACGACAAGTACATCAGTCATATTGTGCGAGCAAAAAGATGGTGGAGTTTTTGCAATTACGACAAACGGGCTTTGTGGCAGAGTATGTCAGACATTTTGAATCATTATCACGATTTGCTGTTCACTTGGTAAGCGACAATGACAACAAGGTACATCAATTCGTTCAGGGTCTGAAGCCCGAAATTTACAAGAGTGTGAAGATATCAGGTACTTTGCATGTCCCTTACGCGAAAATCGTGTCCAAAGCCTTAGAAGTATAGGAGGCCGAGACAAAAATAATCAAACCAAAGGAACCTGCAAGAGGATTCTTCCGAGAAATCCAGCCCTAGAACAGAGGATGGCAACCGAGAGGTGGACCACAACAACAACAACAACAACGTGGTGTAAAAAGGCCATTTGATGGGAGGATTGATCAAAGGAAGGGAAAACAAGTACAAGGAACTTCTCAGAAGCCTCTGTGTCCTAAATACTAGAAGGAGCATTCTAGCGATTGCAAGATAGGTACAGACAAATGCTTCCTATGTGGGAAGACTGGCCACTTTGTTAGAGACTGTCCGAAGCCAGGTAGAGACCAGAAAGGAGTGATGCCAAGGATTTTTGCCTTCATAGAGTCTGACGAGGAAGAAGGTGATGTGCAACATTCAGTGATCACAAGTACAATTTTAATTGTTGGTGTATCTGTGTTTACGTTAATTGATACAGGTGCTACGCATTTGTTTGTTTCGACTGCTTGCGTAGTTAGAGTTAATTTGCTGCCCAGTTCAACTGGTTGCTTATATAGTGTGATGTTACCATTAGGAGAACATTTACTCTCAGAGCAAATAGTTCAAGGCAATATTATTTTAGTAAGAAATAATACCTTTTATGCTAGTTTGATTGTAATGGACATAAAGTGATATGACATTATTTTGAAAATGGATTGGCTATCCAGCCATTATTCTACCATCGACTGCAGAATGGAAATTGTGTCTTTTCAGCCTCCGGGTAAAGAAAAGTTTATTTTTCAAATGATAAAAAGGGCTAGCAAGATGCCTGTTTTGTATTCCATGATGGACCGTGAGTAGTTTAAGGATGGACACTCAGTTCATTTAGTCAGTGTGATCGACACGAGGGTACTCAGTAAAGTGAAGTTGAGAGATATTCCAGTTGTTTGAGAATTTCCAAAAATTTTTCTTGATGATTTTCCAGGTTTACCTCTAGACTGGGAAATCGAATCTGTGATCGACGTGTTTTCAGGAGCTGAGCCTGTGTCAAAGAATCCATATAGACCGACGCCTACTGAATTGAAAGAACTGAAGTCTCAATTAGAAGAATTGGTGAGCAAGGGCTTTGCTCGACCGAGTTTTTCTCCCTGGGGTGCTCCTGTTCTGTTTGTAAAGAAAAAGAATGGGACACTCAGAATGTGCATCGATTATCGAGAATTGAACAAGCTTACAATAAAGAACAAGTGTCCATTGCCTCGGATAGATGATTTGTTCAATCAACTGCAAGGTGCCCGAGTTTTTTCAAAGATCAACCTACGCTTGGGTTATTATCAGCTGAAAGTTAGAGCTGAAGATGTTTTGAAGACTGTATTTTGTACTAGGTATGGGCATTTTGAATTTTTAGTAATGTCTTTCGGACTCACAAATGCGCCCGCAGCCTTCTTGGATTTGATGAACTGTGTCTTCCAGGAATACTTAGACCAGTTTGTTATCGTCCTTATCGATGATATCTTGGTATATTCACGAATGTGAGAGGATCATAAGGAGCATATAAGAATTGTCCTGTTGACTCTAAGGGAACAAAAATTGTATGCGAAGCTGTCAAAAAGCAATTTCTGTCTGGAAAGAATTCATTTTCTAGGCCATGTAGTTTCAAAAGAAAGAATTTTTGTTGATCCAGCTAAAATACAAGCTGTTAGAGACTGGCATCCACCAAGAAATGTGAGAGATATGCGTGATTTTCTTGGATTGGCCAGATAATATCGAAAATTCATATAGGGGTTTTCAAGTATTGCGGTGCCTCTATCTTGATTGATGAGGAAAAATGTAAAGTTTGTCTAGTCGGTAGACTGTGAAGAAAGCTTCCAGTAACTAAAGCAGAAGTTGACTATCGCATCCGTCTTGACACTGCTAGTTGAAGGTGACAAGTTTAGCAAATATTGCGATGCATCTAAGACCAGATTGAGATACGTACTAATGCAAGAAGGGAAAGTTATTGCATATGCCTCTTGATAATTAAAAACGTATGAACAGTACTACCCAACTCACGATCTCGAGTTAGCAGCAGTTGTCTTAGCATTGAAAATATGGAGACATTATTTATATGGCCAACAGTGCAAGGTATTTACAGATCATAAGAGTCTGAAATATTTGTTTACACAGAAAAAACTGAATATACGATAGAGAAAGTTGTTGGAATTTTTCAAGGATTATGATTTTGCAATCAAATACCACCTATGAAAAGCGAACAAAGTAGCCGATACCTTGAGCAGAATGCCTACAACGAGCCAATCTTCAGTTTCAACGTTACAGGTAACATTACAATATGAAATTTCTAGGTTTAATATGGAGCTTGTGTTAGAACTGTCAGCCATGCTTACTGCCATATTGCTGAAACCGAGAATTCTGGACAGAATTCGAGAAACTGAGAAGAAAGATCTTGATTGTGAAAGTTTCAGATTGAGCATGATATCTAATGATTTGTCTGATTTCAACCAGTCAGACGATGACACATTAAAGTTTAGGAATAGATGGTACGTGCCTAATGATGAGGAATTGAAGAAAGAGATCTTATTAGAAGCTCACTCATCGACTTTCTCTATACATCCTGGTAGCACAAAGATGTATAGAGACCTGAAACACCACTTCTGGTGGCCTAACATGGAAAGTAAAATGCTAGGTACGTGGAAACCTATTTAATCTGTCAATAGGTCAAAGTAGTGCACCAAAGGCTAGCTGGAACTTTACTGCCTCTACCAATTCCAGAATGAAAATGAGAGCAAATTTCAATGGATTTTATTGTTGGACTTCCCAGAACTACGAAAGGGTACGATGGAATCTGGGTTATAATAGATCGTCTGACAAAGTCTGCCTATTTTCTACTAGGCAAGATGACGTATTCCATGGATCAACTTGCAGAGCTATATGTTCAAGAAATTGTCAGACTATACGGGGGTTTTGTTTCAATTGTTTCAGACAGAGATCCGAGATTTACTTCAAAATTTTAGAAAAGTCTGCATAAAGCTATGGGAACTCAATTGAATTTCAACACAACATTTCATCCAAAGACAGATGGCCAAACAGAAAGAACGAATAAAATTTTGGAGGATATGCTTAGAGCATGTGTGTTAGAATTTCAAGGTACGTGGAGTAAATACTTGCCATTAATTCGCCGAAACACTTTTAACTCCAGAGTTCTAATGAGATCCGGTGCATTAGTGCTCCTATGGTTGCACCCATCATTCTATGTTCGCCACTTGACTTTGTCTGATATCCAGCGAGAGCACAATAACCTGTTCCTCCTACGCAAGACCTCACGTGCCGTTAGATTTCACTCCACAAAACCCTTAGTGCCCCCAACCCTCCCCCTTGGCGCCACATCAAACTCTTCCACCTCGATCGCCTTCCACTACATATCGACCACGCCATATATGTAAAAGTGTCATCCTTGTGTCTTGAACGCTGCAGTTTGCAAAAATTCTAAATAGTCAGCGCCATAGGCACTGATATTTTCTTGAAGACCATTTAACTTTTGATTAGTGTGTGTTTAATTTCTTTTAAAAAAAACTATTTTTATAGATTGTTCTTATCACGCCACTCATGCAAACATGGCCTGAATGCTTCCCAAGTGGTCAACAAATTTAGTACTACTTTCACTGGTGCATTAGTGCTTGTATGGTCACACCCATTATTCTTTGTCCATCATATGACTTTGTTCGATGCCCAGCGAGAGTGCAGGAACCCGTTTCTCCCACGCAAACCTCACATGTCGTTGGATTTCACTCCACAAAACCCTTCGTGCTCCCACCCTCTTCCTCGGCGTGCGTCGAACTCTTCTGCAGCGATCACTTTCCATTTCAAGTTGACCATGACACACATGCAAAAGTGTCATCTTCGTGCCCTGAATGCTGCACTTTGGACAAATTCTCAATAGTCAACTTGTGTTACACGAGATGGGCGGAGGCAGGAAAACACGGGCTGCAACACGAGGATGGAAAAAAGTACTCTGTTGGAAAAAAGGGTGCAACACAAGGACTTCCCAAGTGGTCACCCAACTTAGTACTAATCTCATCGATAAAATCATTTTCTATTCGCCACTTGAATTTGTTCGATACCCAGTGAGAGCATAACAGCCCGTTCCTCCTACGGAAGACCTCGATGTAAGAACCCGATATTTTTCTGAATTATTTTAAAGTCTTGAGAGAATTTCGTGGGGGATTTTAATGGACTTATTAATTTTAAGAAATTTAGGATTTTATTTGGAAGAGTATTTCTGAATTTTTAGGTCGAAAGGAAGCGAATTTTAGCGAATATGTAAATGTTCAAACACGTGAGCGCGATTTAGTAATTTAGTTAACTAAATAAATAATTAAATAAAAAAAGGGATTTAAAAATCGAACGGCTTCACGAATAAACCATTCAGTTTTGACAGCTCGAGCTCCTGAGAGAGAACCCGAGAGTGAGCCGTCAACGACCGAGAATAGGTGAGCGTTCCCTTGTCTCTCTCTCTCTCTCACTGTTTTGATGGCCGAGTGTGAGGCTCTGTTGGGGGATGTTTTTCGGCCGATTCTGTCGGGAAATTGGTGGGTAAAAATTATGGTAGTTAAGCAAGGGGCAGTAAATGCCTATGATTTTTGCTGAAAATCGAGGGGAAGGACGAGCTGAAATTCAGATTTTGGTGTTTGAATTTTCAATTTCTATTTAGATTATCTGGGAATGAATGAAATGTGGCTGCTTGGTGAAGAAATTGGTAGAATTGGGTCGAAGTTGAGATTTTAGACGTTTAGTGCAAAAACCCAGTTATGTTTTTGGGACTTTTAACCTAGCTACTTTAATTGTTTCAAATTCTCTTTTGGTGTGTTAAACTAGCTTATTAGTGGAGCGTTTAGTCGTTAGAATCATTTGATTCCGTTAACCGACGCAAAAGTTATGTGCATTTGAAGTTTATGTCGAGTTTTTAGCCAAGTCGAGTCAGTGAGGTATTTTGGCTGGTATGTGGTGCATTGTGTTAGTGACCCTAGATTTAATGTGTAATATGAGTTTTGGGATGAATTTTAATGAAGGGTGGTGTTCTTTTAGGTTGAGCCCGATTTTTGGAAAAATTAAGCACCCCGCAAAGTTAAGAACGCCAAGTAAGTAGTGTTTGCATGTGTTTTTCTCATCTAGGCCTACACTATAAAACATTAGGATTGGTTGTGTGTTGTGATGTGTGTGTTTACTACTTTGTCATGCATCATGTTTTGAAATGATATGAAAATAAATTTGAGCGTGGTTTGAATTGTGGAGTGGAGTGGCTATATGATTGTGAGGATGATGCGTGCGTGGACAACATTGGCCCTGTTGCTGGGGAGACCAGGACGGTGGTGACGTGTTAGAGTGTAGGATGGCACAAGGTTTATTCTCACCCTGGGATGCTGTTACGGTACATATGTTTGTGGGCAATTAGGCCTCGTTGCTGGGGAGTCCGTGATGGTGGCGACACGTTAGGGTGTAGCGTGGAACGAGGTCCATCCTCACCATAGGGTGGTTGCTGTGTGGTGGCGTGTGTGCGTAGCTCGTAGGCCTTGTTGCTAGGGAGTCCGGGACGATGACGATGTGTTAGGGTGTAGTGTGGTGTTAGGTTCACCCATACCCTGGTGCGTTTATGCTATGCGTCACAGGTTACGACAACATGAACGGGAGAGTAGAGACCCCATGTGATAGGATTGCCTTGTCAGCTTTTACTTTTCATATTGCACTACTTGCTAAGCGTTAGGCTTACGTTTTGTGTTATGTGGTGTAGGTGCTGAGTTCACTGCTTGTGAGATTCATGAGCCCAGCTTTGAGGAGTAGGGCAATTGGCGGCGTGCGACAGATGCACCGGACGACGGATTCTTAGGCCGACTCGACCCATGGAGATGGTAGGTGGTGATGAGGTCTCATTTTGAGGGTCATTGCTTTTGGGATTTAGGCATTTCGAGCGATTTTATAGCGTGAGTATATGTCTATATATCTGAATGTTGTATTGCTCTATACTTGTGGATTTTCTTCGTTATTAGTCGCTGAATTCGTCCTTTTTAAATTATGATTTCCCCTGCTGATTTCTAGATAGTTTTGATTGATGGTTTAGGAGAGTGGTTTGGTGAATTATATGCAGGTTTAGTTTGTTTTGGGGATAGCCATTTTTAGGTGTTACTCTGCCGAAATTTCGGGAGAGATGTATGATGTCGGAAGTGGCATGCGCGAGGGTCCTGTAGCGCCGAGTGGTCGGGCGTGTGCGTGTGGCACATCGAGCTAAGTCCGAGCTTTTGCCAGGGGGAGCAATGCTGAGGGCGCGCGCGAACAAGTGGCACCGAGTGAGGGCGCGGGCATGGGGGGCGCACTGCGCCCGAGGCACGCAGTGCTGGTGTAGGGTGGGTGCAAGGGGCCGAGGGAGGGTGCGCGGCACCTAGGGCATGCGGCGCTGGTGCAGGGTAGGCGCTTGTATGCGCTGGCCGAGTGAGGGCGCACAGCACACAGAGCCTAGTGCGCGCGGCACCGAGGGTGTATGGCACGCGGGGTGTGCGTCGAGCAATCCGGGTTCTTCTTTTGAGTTTACCGTTTTAAACTCGTTTATGTCATATTTTTTAAACACCAATGATACGTAAACTTTTGCAGCTACTTATTTATATCGGGCTTTTATACGTCTTCTTTTGGAACATTCTCTTTTCGGGCATGAATTATTTTTGAAGCAAATTGAATAGTTTTTTGTTTTCATATTTACAAACGTTCTTTTGAATATAATTAAATGATAAGGGTATCGTTAGAATGAGTCGAGCAGAGAGAGAGAGAGAGAGAGAGGTTTTCAGGATGTTGCTGTCGGGTTGTGACACGTGCCGTTAGATTTCACTCCACAAAACCTTCTGCGCCTCCACTCTCCCCCTCGGCACCACGTCAAACCCTTACACCGCGATCACCTTCCACTACGAGTCGACCATGCCATACATGAAAAAGTGTCATCGTTGTGATCTGAATGCTGCAGTTTGCCCAAATTCTAAATAGTCACTGCTGTAGGCACTGATATTGTTCGGAAGACTATTTAACTTTTGATGGGTGTGTGTTTTATTCTTTAAAAAAACTATTTTTATAGATTGTTCTTATCACGCCACACATCCAAACGTGCCATCCTCGTGCCTCGAACGCTGTGGTTTGCCCAAGTTCTCAAGAGTAAACTCTCTCTACACGAGATACGGAAGGGGCAACAAAACACCAGGCGCAACATGAGGATGGAAGGAAGTACTCTGTCGAGAAAAAGAGGTTCAACATGAGGGCTTTCCAAGTGGTCACCCAATTTAGTACTACTCTCACCGAAACACTTTTAACTTAAGAGTTATGATAGCATCCAATGCATTAGTGATCGTATGGTCGCACCCGTCATTCTTTGTCTGCCACTTGACTTTGTCCAACGCCCAGCGAGAGCACATCAACCAGTTTCTCCCATGCAAGACCTCATGTGCTGTTGGATTTCACTCCACTAAACCCTTTGTGCCCCCGCCCTCTTCCTCACTAGTCAACTCGCATTACATGAGATGCACTGTGTTCAGGAAAACACAAGCTGCAACACGAGGATGGAAAAAAGTACTCTGTAAAAAAAAATGGTGTAACACGAGGATTTCCAAGTGGTCACCCAACTTAATATTACTCTCATCAAAACACTTTTAACTTTGAAGTTCTAATGGGATTTGGTGCATTAGTTCTCATATGGTCGCACCCATTATTTTATGTCTGCCACTTCACCTTGTTTGATGCCCAACGAGAGCACAACAACCCATTCTTCCCATGCAAAGACCTCACGTATCATTGGATTTCACTCCACAAAACCCTCTGCACCCTCGCCCTCCCCCTTGGTGCCACGTTGAACTCTTCCACCATGATGGTCTTCCACTCCAAATCGACCGCAGCACATGCAAAAGTGTTATTCTCGTGCCCTGAACACAGTAATTTTTTCCGAATTCTCAATAGTCAGCACTGTAGGCACTAATATTGTCCAAAAGAACATTTAAGTTTTCATGGGTGTGTGTTTTCTTTTTTAAGAAATATTTTTATTGATTTTTCTTATCACGACACACATTCAAAAGTATCATCTTCGAGCCCCGGACGCTGCGGTTTTCCTAAATTCTCAATAGTCAACTTCCGCAGAGCTAGGAACTAAAGTTTTTGGATACACATGGATAAAGGATAGCTATGAATTGGATCCATACTTTGAACCCTATTATATTAAGATTCTGGCCAAAGCTGAAGAAGATTATTCCATTAAGAATGGTTATTTATTTAAAAGAGGAGTGTTATGCATCCTCGATGGGAGTTTAAGGAGATATTTGGTTAAAGAAGCTCATCTTTCTGGCACTGATCGGTCGCGGTCACTTCTTCACAGCCTGAACCTTCGCTAGATCCACTGAAACACCATCACAAGAGATGACGTGCCCGAAGAAGTTGATCTTGTCTAGCCAAAACGCGCACTTAGAGAACTTAGGATATAGGTGGTGTTGACTCACAGTAGTCAGCACAATGCTCAAGTGCTCTCTATGCTTCTTCTCGCTCCGTGAGTAAATTAGGATGTGAATCTATCAAAGTGCTCCCTGAATACTCGGTTCATTAGATCCATAAAGGCTGTCAGGGCGTTGGTTAGCCCAAAGGACATCACCAAAAACTCGTAATGTGCATACCTCGTATGGAAGACAGTCTTCGGGATGTCTTCCTCCCTAACCTTCAACTGGTAGTAGCCGGACCTCAAATCAAACTTGGAGAACACCCGTGCACCCTGCAGCTGAACAAACAAGTCATCTATCCTCGGTAGTGAGTACCTGTTTTTAACTGTTAGCTTATTCAGCTCCCTATAATCAACGCACTTGCGTAGGGACCCGTCCTTTTTTTTGACAAAAAGTACCAGCGCACTCGAAGGTGAGAAACTAGGGCGTATAAATCCTTTATCAATCAATTCCTCTAGCTGTGCCTTTAACTCCTTTAGCTAGGTAGGTGCCAGCCGGTATGGGTTGTTACACACTGGTTCAGCTCTAGGGTATACATCAATAACAAACTCGATCTCCCGGTTAAGGGGCAGACCTGACAGATCTTCCAAAAATACCTCTGGGAATTCTTGCACAATGGAAATATCCCGAAGCTGAACTTCGCCCTGCAATTGTACATCCATGACATTAGCCAGGAAACCCATACACCCATTCTACAACAACTGTTGGGCTCTTATAGGAGTCGTTTATTGCAATGGGGTATGTGTCACAAGTAGTTAAGTCGTAGGAAATGTCAAGTGTCCAAGTTTAGCTTTATGTCCTAGTCTATGTTTCGTCCTATTTTGATGGTATGTTATGTTTGGGCTATGTTTAAGTTACGATATACATGCATACTCATGGATCACGCATCATGTTTTTAAGAAAAGCATACAAAATATTTTATGTGCATGGTTTATGTAAGAAAGACAAGAATATGTAATGTATATAAATGGTTAACAGCGGGATAGAGATAGTATGACTATGTGTTTTATCCTTCTATGGGACTATGTAAAACCGAGCACCCCTGTTATTTGTCCTTCTCTGGGACCATGTAAAACTTTTCCTCGCCCAAGTACCTCTGTATATGTGCCTACTCTCCTATGGTAGTCCCCTTTAACCTATGTCCAGTGATAATTAAAGTAAAGAATGTATAAGTTTTTATGATCATGCATTCACGAACATTTATTTCATTGTACCCGCTTATTAAGCACTAGGTTTATAGTTTGAAACTTGTGGTGTAGGCGAATGATGACTAGGTACGGTTGGAGGAACGAGCTCGTGGGGTGTGTTTTTGGCAGTTAGACAATATTTTGATCCGTGGGTGAAGTTTCTAACTATGATGTGAAAATTAGACTCTATAGTTGGATTTTCTTTATGTTTTGACGAATATTGTAACTGCTTGAGATTTAATATGTTTTGAAAAGAATGTTTTGGGATATAACGGTTTCCACAAGTTTTAAGACTTTTTCGCACGTGTATTCATTCGTTCTTACAAACCTTTTAAATTTTGAGGGGAAATGTTACGTTTTGTGGGGATTTAGTATGTATTATAGATTGGGCATGAAGGGAAGAAAAGAAAGGGGGGTTTACCACCAGAGGAGGGTTATACAACGCTTCAGTGGGGCATTGCATCGCTGTATACTCTGGTGGGGCAATGTGAGTTGCCCCACACCCTGGTGGGCGATACAACGCCCCACGTACTTTAGAAAAAAAATAAGATTTAATGAAATTTCATACGCATTTACTACGGAGATTTTTTTAGAGAAATTTACATGTTTTCAATCCTTTTGAAGATATATTGTATTTCCAAACAATTTTCTTACAAAGTTTTACAAACGTCAAGTCAGTAACGACCGGGTTAAGAGACATTACAGTAGTGGTATCAGAGCACCTGAGTTTTAAAATCAATTTTGTAAACTGCCTGATAGCTCAAGCCACCACACGAGAACTCTCCACCAACTATAAGTGTTTAAGTTTAAGTTAAGTTATGTTGTCAAGTGTTAGGAATGTTTATGATTGTACAAGGATATTGCTATGTCAAGGGACCAACATAGGGATAGGCAAAGGCTAGTAGCCGATGAGAGAGATGGCTCAAATACGATAAGGCAATTGACTGAGCTAGTAAATTGGCAATCCCAACAACTGGAAAGGTTTATGAACAGAGATGACAACTCCCACTCTAGTGCTTCTAGTGATCTAAGCAGGGAATGTGTCAGGAGACTTCGACCACCGACCTTCGATGGGCAATCTACGGATCCAACACATGCTGAGGATTGGATCCGATCAGTCGAGAATATGTTGATTATGCTGAGGTGGAGGAAGGAAAAAAGTTGTCTTGTGCGGTATTCCACCTCACAAAGGATGTAAGATATTGGTGGGATACTGTCAAAACCATAAGAAATGTTAGGGAAATGTCCTGGGAGCGATTCAAGGAACTGTTTTATAAGAAGTATTTCAACTGCAACATTCGTACCAACAAGATGGTTGAATTTGTCCAGTTACGCTAGTACGGATCGGTGGCAGAATATATAAGGAAGTTTGAGTCACTATCCTATTTTGCCAACCACTTGGGAGGCACGGAAGAGAACATGATACACCAGTTTGTTCAGGGGCTAAAGCCGGATATTTACAAGGGAGTCAAAACGGCAGGAATATATGACGTGCTCTATTTCAAAGTTGTAGCCAAAGCTTTAGAGCTGGAAGAAGTCAAAGTGAAGCTTCAAAGGCAACGGGATCCCCCTAAAAGATTTTTCAGAGAAGTCTAGCCCCAGCAACAACAACAACCATGACAACAAAACAAAGAGTGGCAGCCGTAGCCGCAACACCTACAGAATAGGGGCGATAAGAGGTCCAATCATGCAACCTAGGATCAAGAAAAGGGAAAGCAACCCTAAGGGACTTCTCAGATTCCCTGATGCCCCAAGTGTAACAAGGAGCATTCTAGAGAATGTAGACTATATTCTGGCCATTGTTTCAGGTGTGATAAAGAAGGCCATCAAGTCATAGACTGCCCTATGCCAGACAAAAGACAAATCGGGGGTGCTCCAAGGATCTTTGCCTTGATCGAGGATGACAATGCGGTCCAACGTTCAGTTATTTCAGGTACAATTTTGTTTAGTATAGTAGCTGCATACACATTGATAGACACAGGTGCTACACATTCATTTATAGCAACTGATTTTGTAGTCAGGTTGAATTTAATACCTTTGCAAGCCAATAAATTATATAATGTCATGCTACCATCTGGGTAGTCTCTGCATTAGGATCAGGTAGTGCAGGGCAATATCGTCTCGCTAAGGAATAATGAGTTGTACACTGAGCTGGTTATTATCAACATGAAATGATACAACGTCATTTTAGTGATTGACTGACTTTTCAGATACTATGCCACAATCAATTGCAGATCTGGAATAGTGGATTTCGGACCATGAATAGAGAAGGATATTCGTACCAGGCAATACCACGTCCGAGCAAGATGCCCATAATATCTTCCATGAAAGCTTAACAATTACTGAGAACTAGATGCAGGGGATTTTTGGCATATGTAATTGATGCACACAAGCAAAGTGAGTCGAAGCTTCAGGATATCCCTGTGGGGATTTTCGGGATCGATGTTTATCCTGGTACAATGCCAGTGTCCAAGAACCCTTATCGCATGGCCCAAGTTAAATTAAGAGAGTTGAAAGCTCAGTTGAAAGAATTTGTGGACAAGGGTTTCATATGCCCTAGCTTCTCTCCCTAGGGTGCGCCGGTGCTATTTGTTAAAAAAAACGACGGATCCCTGCAAATGTGCATAGACTACCAAGAGCTGAATAAATTGACGATCAAGAATAAGTACCCTTTGCCGATGATTGATGACTTGTTCAATTAACTGCAAGGGGCCCAAGTATTTTCGAAGATCGATTTATGCTCGGGTTATTACCAAATGAAGGCCAGGGCTGAGGATATTCTTAAGACGACGTTCATGACCCGTTATGAAAATTATGAATTTCTAGTGATGTCGTTTGGATTAACGAATGCTGCAGCAGCCGTTATGGACCTTATGAACAAGGTGTTCTAGGATTTTCTTGACACGCTCGTAATCGTCTTCATCGATGACATCCTGGTTTACACTTGAAATGAAGAAGATCATAATGAGCATTTGAAGATCGTACTATGTATGTTGAAGCAACATCAATTGTATGCCAAGTTCTCGAAGTGTGAATTCTGGCTTGACCGAATCAACTTCCTAGGTCACGTTATTTCTGAAGAGAGTATTTTAGTCGATCCATAAAAAATCCAAGCTGGAAGAGAGTGATCGCAACCAAGAAATGCCAGTGAAGTGCATAGTTTCTTGGGTTAGCTGGTTATGACAGGAAGTTTATTGAAGGATTCTCAATGATAGCCAAGCCACTAACCAGTTTGACAAAGAAGGATATGAGGTATCAGTGGTCCGAAGATTGTGAAAGGAGCTTTCAGACGTTCAGGCAAAAGTTAACCACGGCTCCATTATTGACGGTCCTCGTTGAAGACGAAAAGTTCAGTGTTTATTGTGATGCGTCAAAGATCGGTTTGGGGTGCGTATTGATGCAAAATAGTAAAGTGATTGCTTATGTATACAGGCAGTTGAAGAGCTACGAGCAAAACTACCCTACGCATGACCTTGAATTAGCTACAGTGGTCTTTGCACTGAAAATATGGAGGCATTACCTTTATGGACAACCATGCGAAGTGTTTTCAGATTTCAAAAGCTTGAAGTACATTTTCATGCAAAAGGAACTAAATATGAGGCAGAGCTGGTGGCTGGAGTTTGTTTAGGACTACGATTTTGAAATTAAGTACC
This sequence comes from Begonia peltatifolia, assembly GCA_022433055.1. NCBI lineage: Eukaryota > Viridiplantae > Streptophyta > Magnoliopsida > Cucurbitales > Begoniaceae > Begonia > Begonia peltatifolia. The sequence goes on along the minus strand of JAJTVC010002309.1, from coordinate 1,130 downwards.
ACCTTAGAAAAGCTAATGTGGTTGCTAACGCCTTGAGTAGAATGTCGACTACGATGCCATCAACCGTATCGACAATGTCAGTTCGTCTTAGGATGGAGATTCAGAAGTTTGAGCCTGAGGTAGTCTATGAGTTAGCAGCTGTGCTTTCCGAGTTGTCGATACAGCCAACCATTTTGGACAGGATCAAGGAAGCTCAGAAAGCTAAATGGAAGGAAAAGGACAATATATTGAAGAATATGTAGATGCTTCTTCCGAATTCACTTATTCAGACGATGGCATTGTGAAGTTCAAGAACAGGCGTTATGTTCCAAAGAATGACGAGTTGCAGAAGGGAATTTTGGCTGAGGCTCATTCGTTTTCTTTCTCGGTGCATCTAGGAAACACCAAGATGTACCGAGACTTGAAACAACATTTCTGGTGGCCAAATATGAAAAGAAAAGTCGCCAAATATGTGGAATCCTGTATGATATGCCAACAGGTAAAGGCTGAATACTAAAGGCTAGGAGGGACTCTTCAGCCTATAACAATCCTAGAATGTAAGTGGGAGAACATTGCCATGGATTTTGTGGTCGGTTTCCCTAGGACGGCTAGAGGTCACGATGGTATCGTGACTATGCCAACAAGTAAAGGTTGAATACCAAAGGCCAGGAGGGACTCTTCAGCCTCTACCAATCCTAGAATGGAAGTGGGAGAACATTGCCATGGATTTTGTGGTCGGTTTCCTTAGGACGGCTAGAGGTCACGATGACATCTGGGTTATTGTGGATAGATTGACAAAATGGGCCCATTTTCTGCTTGTGAAGATGAATTTTTCCATGAATCAATTTGAGAGTTATATGTTAAGGAAATTATCAGGCTGAATGGGATTCTGGTTTCAATCGTCTCAGATTAGGATCCCAGGTTCACCTCAAGGTTTTAGAAGTGTTTGCAGAATTTGATAGGGACAAATTTGAATTTCAGCACGGTGTTTCACCCTCAGACGGATGGTCGACCCAAAAGAACGATTCACATATTGAAGGATATGTTAAGAGCGTGCCTGTTGGAATTTCAGATCTCTTGGAGCAAGTTTCTGCCGTTAGTAGAATTTTCTTACAACAGCTACCAACCTACCATCGGTATGGCTCTTTACG
>JAJTVC010002300.1:0-13481 GCA_022433055.1 Begonia peltatifolia | reverse complement strand
CCCCCCTCTTTCCACTTTCTCCCTCACGAAAATTCTCCCGATTTCTCCAGTAGTTGCTACAAATTTACAACAAGCTAAAGTTTGATCTCCATCAAAGAAAAACAAGGTAAAAATGGAAGCTTACTTAAAATTACTAGTTGTATAATTTAGGGTTTTCTTTGGTGGAGTTGATTAGGGTTATTCTTGGTGGTTAAAGGTTGCACGAAAATGGTGAATACCTTGCTGTTTTCTTCCATTATAAGATGCTACGGTATTGTTGGTTGTATTGGAAAAGGTTGGGAGTTTAATTAAGTTTTTTTGAAGAAAATCTGAAATTTGATAAAAAAAAAAACAGGGCAATTTTTGGTTTTGGATTTTCTGTCATGAATGGTGTATGGTTTTTGATAAATGGATTTCCCCATGCCAAACGGGACTCCATAGGTGAACTTTTGGCTTTGAAATTATTGGATTTGATTAAATATACAAATAGTTATGGATTTTCAAAGTTAAAGCAAAAATCTGAATTGGGTTTAAAGGGCAGTTGCGGTTTTCGAATTTCTGCCATTGATTGAGTTTGGTTTTGATAAATCGATTTCACTATGTTAAACTAGACTCTTTAAAGATTACATAGCATTTTGAATCATTGAAATTGGTTAAGTACAGCAAAAGATATGTGTGTGTTAAGTTGGATAAAATTTATGGCCAAAAATACAGGACAGATTCGGATTTGGTTCATTTTGCCCAATATTTTGGTTTGCTTCTGATAAATGAATGATACCATATTAAAATAGGCACATTAAGTTAAATTTTGGCCTTTGAATAGTTGAATTTCGTTGAGAATTGAGGAGTTATGAATTTTGAAGTTTAGCAAAAAATTTAGTTGAAATCAGAGAATTTTGAATGGAAAATGAATGAGTTTTTGTTTGTTGAAGAGTTTTGTCAGTTGAATTGAAATTCTTGAACTGGACTTGAATTATATATACGCTTGATTGGTTGATGCATGGTGATGTATTAATGATTAAGTTGTTATGAATTAGGATCTTGAAACTCTAAGGAAGCGTTCAAGGTTTGCTTGCTTCTCTAAGGACCAAAAGTAAGTTTATATTGCACGTGTTTGGCCCTTAAGGCCTACATCATAAAGGTACTAGGTCTATATGCTTTTATGGATTATGATTTAAGGATGGTTATGTTTTTAGTAGATGTTTAGAGTTAAGTGAGTTTTTTTATTGAAATGCTTTGAGGAAATGTCTATGTTATGCATTGATGAATTGTTTTATGTTACGTGTATTCCTATGTTCATGCATCATATTTTTATGAAATAATGCAAAACGTTTTCATGTATATGTTTTATGTAATAGAGATAAGAACATGTCATGTTATGTAATGTACTGGTTAAGATGTGAGACGAGGAATGGTATATGTTATCGTCCACCGTAAGCCCTACGTATCCTTACCATTAAGTGGGCCAGCAGACAGTTAAAACTATGTGGATTCTTATCACTGGATGGGCTAGGGGGACACATGTCATGTTTACAATGCCTACTCCTCTAACACGCCCCTTTAACCATTATGTCACTTGAACAGTAATATAAGAAAATGAATGTATATGTTTTAAAAAGAATCATGCATGCATGGACATTTTATTGCATTGATATATTCTTACTAAGCTCTATGCTCATTAGTTTAAACTTTGTGATGAAGATGACGACTTTACAAGTGAGAAATTCGAGCCTCAAGTCGATGGATAGGTCCACTTGGAGGAGTGAGCTTATGGTAGAATGTTTGTGGCGGCCCAGGCGATTTTAATCCGTGAGTGATTTCCAAGCGTTTTGGTATAAGTTTTCATGATTTAAAATGGATGTATAGTTAGAATTTATGTTTTAAAAATACCGGACTTGCTTGGAGTTTGATTACGATTTATAGAAATAGTTTTGATGATGAGTTTCCATTTGTATTTTTAGACTTCCGGTGTGTATTTTGGTTCGATTTTTTATGAGCTATGTAATGCTTGAAAACTAGGGATTTTGAATTATGTTTATAGGTTATGAAATGTTTGAAAATTAAGAATTTTGGATGATGTTTATAGGTTAAGAAATGTTTGAAAATTAGGGATTTCAAATGATATTTATAGTTAATGTTTTGCAATTTTTTAAAAACCTAAACCAACTTCAAATGAATTCTTCTAAACTTATTTTATAAATGTTTTCAACTTATTTTAAAAGGAGTTTAAAAGTTCAAATCCGACTATTTGAAAGTTTCAAAAAATTTTACGTGAAAGTTTAAATACAAGTCAATGTATGTCTAGTGAGTCGCGACGTACGGGTCATGATAATTTGTGGTATCAGAGCACCCATGTTTGAAAATTGGTTCTGTAGACTTCCTGATAGCACGAACCACCACATGAGAATATTCAATCAACTGTAAGTATTTAAATTAAGTTATGTTGTTAAGCATTTTATTTATGATATAAATTTGTTTAGGATTGACAAAATGGTCAAGAGGACTAAGAAGAGAGAATAGAAGAAATGTTCGCTTTATTTGTTTTGTTTAAATCATCTTGAATCTCAATTGTATAGGAGTAAAGGTTGCTGAAGTGGACCAAACAATCATCATTCTAAGTTCACGAAGGAATATGAAATATTAGTGGTTCTTGTTGTTTTAGAATTGAAATATGGAGAACAATGTATGCAAGATTCTAGAAGTTCATTTCAATTGACGCCTAGAAAGAAATGGTAAGAATTTAGCAAAACCAGTTGGAGCAATGGGTGTTATTCGAAGAAAATAAATCCTACCATATTGAATGTGAAGGGTCTATCTAATTAAGGATGTGTGGTGGTCGCGTTCTTACATTTTAGGGAGTATGTAAGCACCACAATTGAAGCGTAGGTTATTGTCAATAGGTATGTTTGAATCTAATGGATGCTTGAACAAGATTGAATTGGGAGTTTGAGAATTTTCAATGGGGATTTGACTGTCATTAAAAGGGAATTTCAAACAGGTTTGTTCATGATGAAACAAGTGATTGAGATAGAGAAGCCAGCTTGGTTTATGCAAATATGCAAAGATAAAATAGAGGTATGTTATTTTTAGTTTGGACATGAAATGAGTCTATTTGAATTATAAAAGGAGAATTCTTTGGAAAGGACCAAATTCTTTTCAGTTTGAAATTCGTTGAAAATTTTGTACTTGATAAGAGTATCAGGGTCGAATTTTTGAAATTTGTTCATAAATTATAGGACTTATTGGATTACATACACTTTGACGTATAAGGTCTAGAAAAGATTTTTCTAGAGGAAGGGAATACATGATACCACACTGTGGGCTACACTATGTAGCAAAACGATTTTGTAGAGAGTATGAACAACACTATGCTTGAACAGGTGTAATCCTTATTGATAGCAGCTAGTTTTCCTAGGAAGTTCTAGGGTGAAACCCTCCAAACGAGATGCTATCTTGCCAACCTATGTCCCTCAGCAGATTTAGAAAACATAACTCCTTTTCAAGTATTGCATGACTATCAACAGACTATGCAGGTTTAAGGATCTTTGGATGACTGTATATGCATATGTTGCATATGTTAAACACGATAAGCTTCAACCTTGATCAAGAAAAATATGTTTTCTCAGGTACCTTTAAGGGCTAAAAGGGTATAAGTTGTTAACAATTGAAAAAATTAGTAACAAGAAATACTAAGTAGGGATGTCACTTTCAATGAAAAGAATTTTTTCCTTGTGAAATTTTATATAACATACCAAAGAAGTTGAATAGCTTAGATATAGATTTGTTTAGATAAACTATTAATTGAGAAGATGTGGAAGTTGGATTTCATTTGAAAAATCAATATATATTGAGGATTATAGACAATTGAAGAAACGTTGAGAATACTTTAACTCCTCTTGAGAGAGTTTCCTTACATATGTTTTATTTCTACATACCTCCCATAGGATTGAGACAATCTTTTTTTCACTACACGGGATTTGCCTATACTCAACTCTGAGATTTGTCTACACTCGACTTAGTTCTCGAGGTTTGCCCTACAGTCTAAGTTTTGCCCCACAGCCATACTCATACGTACACATTCAGATAATCGCAATCACCCCTCTCGGGTGCCCAACGTTTTCGTTGGCCACATTTTCAGTTGGGTACAAGCTTTGATACCATTTGTAACGATCCCTTCTCACAGTAAGATATTGTCCGCTCTAGGGATTGAGCCGTAGCCCAATATCTTACTCTCACGGATTTATTTAGTAATGACTTCTCAGTCGGTTACTCAACATGGAGCACTTTTAACTTCGGAGTTCTTATGGGATCGGTTGCCAATTGTACTCCAAAACGCGTATGACTATCTTGGGAGAGTTACCTTACATATGTTTCATTTCCACATACCTCCCCAAACGATGTGGGATTGTGACGACCCCCTTTTCATGACTCGGGATTTTCCTATACTCGAGTCCGGGATTTGCCTACACTCGGCTTAGTTCCTGAAGTTTGCCCCGCAACTCGAGGTTTGCCCCACAGCACTACTCATACGTACACATTCGGACCATCACACTAATAGTCCTTAAAGTAGTTTTTTTTCTTCTAGATTATAAATCCTAATTTTATATGTTAATTCCTAAATGCGTATATGTCGTAAATTTAGCTTTTAATATTTTCATAACTCAAATGACATCTTTTCAAAAGCTTTGGTTAAAGCATGATTTAATATATATGCATTCGTATTAAGAGCATTGATAACTGTTGAAAAAAAGTTATTTTGAATTTGTAATAACACGAGAAATTTTGAATCTTAGATTTAATTCCCGAAATTTAAATTAAGTCTCGGTTAGAGTTTTCGGAAAAGTTTAGCAGGAAATTTATTTTTAAGACTTGAAATTTAATTCGTAGAAGAAATTTCAAGTTTTTAAAGTCGGGAGGATGAGAATTTAACGAAGTTTCGGACAGTTATAGTGCGTAAGGGCGATTTAGTAATTTGATTTAATAAAAAATAAAACAACCGAATGGCTTCGCGAGGAATCCGTTCAGTGTTCTGTTCTTCGCCGAGCATCCTAGAGCGAAGGGCGATTGAGAGCTGGGAGTTAGTCTTCGATCGGTGACCGACGAGCGTGAGTGTGAGAGGAAAACCGTAAGCAGGTGTTGCTTCTCCGACGAACCGAAGTTGTTCGGTTTCAACAGCTCGAACTCCCGAATAGAGAGCCCAAGCACTTTCTGTCGACGACCACGAGGGAGAGTCCTCATTCAGTTCTGTTGTCGGCAACCGAGCGCTCTGCTTGCATTCTTCTTCCCTTTCTCCCACCCGAGTGCAGAATGACACCACTCGGTAAGTCACTCTCCCTCTGCTGTCCTGTCCTGTTTTGGCTGAGATTATTGCTTGGATTCCTTCGTTTTCTCGAAATGTTTGAGTGAATTAGGAGTGTGAATGTGTGTGTTTAGTGGATGGACAGTGAGTGTCTGGTGGGATGGAGAAAAACTGAGGGGGAGGTTGAGCTGAAATTCGGATTAATGCTCGAATATCTGATTTCTGGTTATATTAGGCTTGAATAAGTGAAATGTGACAGATTAGATGAAGAAATTGGTGAGATTAGATTAAAGTTGAAATTCTGAGCATTTTGGTGTGAGAAACAGTTTCTGTTTTTGGCCGTTTCGGCCTAGTTTCGGTTATTCATTTTAAATTCTGTTTTAGTGGGTGAAATTAGGTTGTTAGAAGAACGTTTGGCCGCTGGAATCGGTCGATTCCGATGTCCGACGCAAACGTTATGCGCGTCGGAAGTTTATGTCAAATTTTAGACCGAGTAGGATTATTGGGCATCTTTAGTGGAATTGTGACACGTGATATTAGCATTGCTGATTTTAGTGCGTAAGGCGAGTTTTGAGTGAGTTTTGGGTTTAAGACAACGAAAATGTGAAATTTGAGTGAATGGCAGATTCAATTTTTGGTGTTTTTCACCTAGTCGAGGCTTACCGTTTTAAAATCCGTCTTAATATGTTAAACTAGGTTCCTAAGGAAACGTTTAACCTCTTGAATCGCTCGATTTCGTTAACGGACGCAAAAGTTATGCTCGTCTGAAATTTAGGCTGGTTTTCGACCAAACCGAATTAGTGATCCATTTTAGTTGGGATTTCATGGGTTTAGTTAAGAAATGTGATTTTTAGCATATTTAGTAAATTTTGATGCGAAGATTGATGAATGATTATTTATGTTTTAGGTTGAGGCGTTTTTGGCAAATCTCTGCATTGAATGAGCCTAGGACGCTAGGTAAGTAGGGTATGCATGTGTTTTGCTCAGGTGGGCCTATACCATGGAACTTTAGGATTTATGTTGATTGATTGTGATGTGCGTGCGTATTGTTTGACATGCATCATGTTTTGAAAAGGGAACGAAAATAGTTTAAGCATGTTTTGAGTAGATGATGATGAGATGCGTGGTGGTGGTACCACGGATCCTACTAGTGTGTAGGCCGGTGCGTAACCAACCGCGAATTATGCTCGAGAAGTGGGCCGACTGGGCCGTCATGCGGGGTGTATGTGTCGACGGTTAGGATGATGGACAGTGGTACTGCGGATCCTACTAATGTGTGGGTCGTTGCAATACCAGTTGCGGATTTCACTCGAGGAGTGGGCCGGCAACGCTGTCGCGAAATGTGTGTGTGGCAACTGTGGCCCCGTTGCTGGGGAGGCTGGGACGAGGCCGATGTGTCAGGGTGTAGTGTGGTGCGAATTACACCCTCACCCTGATGTGGTTGCTGTGTGGTGATGCGTGTGTAGCTTGTGAGCCTCGTTGTTGGGGAGTCCGGGACGGTGGCGACGTGTCAGGATCTAGGGTGGCGCCAGGTTCATTCTCACCCTGGTGCGGCTGCACTACGCGTTATAGATGTGACAACATAAGTGTGAGTGTAGAGACTGCATGTAATAGGATTGTATTATCGGTTTTTACTTTCATATCGCATTACTTACTAAGCGTTACGCTTATGTTGTGTGTTCTATGGTGTAGGTACAGATATTTTCACTAGTGAGCCCCGAGAGCCTAGTCTTGAGGTGTAAGACAATTGGCGGCCTGCAATTGAGGCACTGAACGACAAATTTGTTCGGGCGACCCGACCCGTGGAGATGGTAGGTGATGGTTGGACTGTTTTGGGGTATTTTCTTCTGTTGTGTCGGGATACGTAGTTATTCGGACGAGTTTGTATAGGCGTCAATTGTATAGGAGTTCATAGAGTGTTTGACTTTTGGAGACGCGTGCGTATTTTTTTATGTTAGAGCATGATATTGTTCTATACTGTGAACTTTTTTCATTTGTAGTTGGTGGATTTCGTTGTCTTTAAATTTCAATTTTTTATTGAAAATTCTCTTGATGGATATTTTTAGTTTTATGGTGAACTATGTGCTGATTTAAATATTTGGGATAACTAGTTTTTAGATGTTATTTTGTCAAATTTTTGGGAGAACGGTCAGGGAGTCGAGATGGTATGGAATAGATCGGGGTATGCGCGGTGAGGCACCAAGGGAGTGGCGGTGTGCGCGGGAGCGTGGCGTGACCGCAGGCGCGCGAGGCACGCGAACCTTCAAGTGCGCACGGGTCGTGCGACGTCCTGTGAGTGCGCACGGGTGCGTGCGGACGTATTGCGTGAGGGCAGGGTGTGTGGGGCAAGCAGCGCTGTGGGCTTGCGCGTGAAGCGGCAGTATCGAGTTGGCGCGCGGCCCCGGGGAGGGTGCGTTTGGGACGCCGAAGTGGAAATGTGAGAACGCGAGGCGCGAGGCTCGCAGACCGAGTGGGCGCGTGCGGGGCGTGCAGTGCCAGGTCTAATGCGCACCGGCGCGGGTGTGCGTCACCGAGTCGGGTAGCGAGAGGCGTGTGTTTGACTCATTCCTAGGATTACGATTCTTGTCGTTTTATTTTTAAACTACTTTAAATTGTCTTTTTCGCTGCGTATTTTATATCGAGGACTTCGTGTTTCCTTTTCGGGGCGCGAGTTGTTTTCGAATCGAGTCGAAAATTTTATATTTACAAATGTTATTTTGAATATGATTTGAAAATGAAAATAATATTAAATTGAACGAGTTCGCGTCAAGTCTCTGTATGTCACAGTGTGTAGACGTTAGTAGCGTACCGGGAACGTGTGGATTCTCAGTTTGTTACATAATTGATATTTGCATGTGAAAAATTACTTGAATCAAGTAAAATATAAATTATTTACGTCGAAATTCTATAAATTGCTAAAAATTACTACATCATTACCTGCTTTAAAAAATTAATTGATTTATAATTTAAGAAAATATCATAATAATAGTATTAAAGTAATTGTGGTATTTGTTGCATAGATGATGCCAACTGAAATGATTGTATTAAGAAAATGAAAGAGATGGAGCAAGTGATTTAATTGTGAAAATCAAATTAATAACAAAAAAAGAGAAACTCGACGAAGAAGGAAAAGAAGAGAAAATTTCAAAAAAGAAAGAAATAAATTTTTAATTTAAAATAAACAATTGGAAGAGAGAGAAAGAATTGGAAAAAAAATTTTAATAGTAGAAAATCAATTGGAGTAAAAAGTAGAGACATTGCAAGCCGAAAACAACCAAAAAAAGAAAGTGCAAAAAAAGAAAGTGTGGAGAAGAAAGAACGACAAATTGTTGCATCATTGCAAAATATTGCATAGAAGAGAAGTTTAATTTTTTTTTTTTTTTTGGTTTTGAATATATGATATCTATGACTAATATGATTATGTCTTTTATTTTCATAGGCTTGGATTTTATTTTAGTTTCGAAAAAAGAGTATTTGTTCAAAGAATTCGATCGTATAAATTATTATTATTATTATAATTAAATTTGATTTATGTCGACAGGCAAAATTGATTAGATATGCTTTTATCGTATTAAGATGTAGATAAGAACTATTAGATGCATAATAATTTATACGTATTGAATTTTACGTAGTTGTTATCATTTAATTTGTATGACTTCAACAATGGAGTGTTGTTTTTGTTATTTTTACTCGATCTATAAATTGAAGAGAAAAATAAAATGAACCTTCAAGCAATTCAAAAGAATATTGGTTATTACAAAATTCTTGTTGTTTGAAAAAATGTCGTGCCAATCTATAGTTTCAGTAATGAAATTTACGTAACAAAGAAATTGACCCTAAGCAATATTTTCATTATCTAACTTTCAATTATTTGCACTCTATTTTATTGCTTTAATTTCTACTTAATTCATATCACTTGATTATTCATCATAAACTAATTTTGTTTCACTTAGATTTAAAGTTTGGTAACTTTATTTTCATGGGTTCGACTACTAATTATTCTTTATATCTTCGTTAGCAACACATGCACTTATGTTAAAATGTGATTTTTGATTAACAAACATTATGTCACAAGAAAAAAAAAAGTAATGTACAATAATGTTGGATTTTTTCTTTATGTCATTGCATTCTAATCTAAATAACCAGATATGGTGTACTGAGTAACAATTTTTTACTCTTGAATAAATCTAGCAAATAAACGAGGTGTTTGTCTTTTTTGACGTGCTTCAACCAATGGCAATTTGTGTGGCAACACAAGCACTAGTTCACTTTGGATTTCCAATTGACAATTATCAAAGATGCCTAAATTCCAACAAACCCAAATAATGCAATTCAAATTCAAATCATACAAAATTTTAATAAAACTTCACGAAGTACGTTTATGAATCACCCTTAAAATTTCAATAGAAAATTCACAGCAGTTCAAGAACAATCAAACTTGTACAATCTGTCCAAAAATAGCAATAATACGTCTCACGATCATGAACTTCGGGAATTCATAACTCTCTCATCTGACAAGAAAATGACGTGATTCTTGTGGCAAATAAAAGCAGCGGATGTGGAGATGTTTTGTGTAAAAATTGAAGGATGAATCGACAGATTGGAAAATATATAGTTAAAGTCGTGCTCCTGGTCCGATTGGTGATAAATATGCACTTCCTCTAGTATTTCGTCTCCTTTTGGAGAAGACACTCCAACAAGCTTTGTATGAGAGTTTACACTCTTTTGTTGTAAATTCTATCCTCTAAAAAGGTACAGAAAAGAGTGATAATAATGGTTTCCATGTATACTCACAAACTTGAAAATAAGGACAATACTTTAGCTCAGATATTACTCACCGACAAAGAATGCCAGCAAATACTTGAAGGGAGCTTCTGAATTTTAGAAGATAAATTTCGATTTTTATTCAACAAAAACGATGGCTGCTGAAACAGGTAAAAGAGGATTAAATACTCCTCTCAAATTACAATTAGGATTTAGTCAAACTAAATGAATAAAAAGTCCTTTAAAAACCCCACAACTAGCGCGCGTGGCCCCTTTATCGGCTCAACAAGGCCGCGAACTCAACCTTCTTTCCTTCACGTTTATAGCCTTTATTTTTAAATAAAATCCAGCTTATTTTCTCTTCTAAAGTGTTCAGCTATACATAAAATAAATTAAGCTCAGTTACAATCAATTGTCGCAAGGAAAACAAATTTCTTCTTCGACAAATATTGTGGCCGAGGATTGCTCCCAAGTTCGTACATAGAGTGGCTTTTCCACATCTTGGTTGCTTGGTTCTTACCTCAAGTCTTTAAAGTCATCTTCACCTATGAAAATATCAAACTTGTTAGTGTGAAATTTTGTGGAAGGCAATGCCTTAGATCGGAATCGTATCATAGGACCCTTTGACACATTACATTCTTAGTGTATTTACTACTATAATATTCTCCATCCCTATCAACACTCACGATCTTAAATTTTTTTACCGAATTGTTTCATTACTTCTACCTTGAAAACCTTAAAGGCATCTAATGTTTTATTTTTATTATGAAGCAAATAGAGATACATGTATCTTGAGTAGTCATCAATTAAAGAGATAAAATAATTCAGAGCATTTGGGTTCATAACTAAACTATAAATATCTGAATGTATGATCTCTAATATTTTTGAACTTCTCTTTGCACTTTTTGACTTATTGATTTGCTTTTCTGACATGAATTCGGACCTGAAAAGAATTGTGTGAGCACCCACAATACAAAACAGCTCGGTTCCTCAGCTAACCAAGAAAAACCTCAACAAACCCAAAATATAAATGGAGGCAAATGAGCTTAAAATAAAGAGATATTTGGAGGAGATATTACCTTAAGAGTGAGGAATACAACCTTAAAATATCAAGTGAAAATAAGTGATAGAAAATGAAATAAATTGATAGAGCCCTAAAGCGGTTCGAGGGGTTAGACTTGCTAAGCTCTCGGCTGATGCACTTTCCAAGGAAAGATGGAACCACTCAGGTAGGGTTTTGGCCACTTACTACAGATCCAAGCTCGTGCAAGGAGCAGGTAGAAAGAGGTTGTAAGGATCCTTACTAGCAACCTTAATCTTTAAGGATAATGGAGGCGCGACTCCCCATGGAGAACCAAGTGCCTCCTTCTCGATAATGTCCCAAAAGCAACTGCTTCTTGGAAGACAAAGGTAACTCGTGTATTGATTGTCTAAAAAATTTACAAACACCAATGCTATGCTTATATAGAGCTTCTAAGGTCATTAGGGTTTACAGGGAAACCATTGATCAAGGTGGACATGTGGGCGACTAAGATTGATCAACAAGGAGGCGCTATCTAGCCATCCATGCAAGGAGCAAATCCAATGTCTCAATATGTGTCATGTCATCCATCTTTGCGAGCATTACCCTTTGTCCTTGCTACCAAGTCATTTGTACATACCTTCTTTTAAGTTGATTTTTTATTGGTGTAATGATTTGAACCTTGTAGGTGGTCTTCGTTCATGGCCGCACCACACTCCAAATACTTAACTCAATTAGCCATCATCATATATCTAATTTTATCATGTATCTAATTCTAACCACACAATGTAATTCATACATGCTATAATGGCAAATGTATGCTAATACAAGAAGATAATGTTTGCCAAAGTTCAAGAAAATGATTACACAGATTGGATGTCGGGAAGAAAAATTCTCGCTTCATTATCTTCGATCTGTTGCTCCCAAATGAGGACATGCAAGGGCTGAGAGTCTTGATCGTTGAGCTCGGAAGTCGTCAAAGATAGTCTCACCTGCAAAATGATAGAGTTTGTCAAAAAATAAGTTACATAAAACTTGGGTCTTAGTTTGGGCTCAAGTGATGGGCCTGTGAGGCACATCATTTCCCTTAATACAATCCAAACAAGTATCAAAATTAGTAAAATTTAAAGTACTAAGTATTTTATCATCTACTAATCTCTTAATTTTCTAAATGAACATGTGTCTTAATTTCTGGTGCTACAACATAGAAGAATCTTTATTTATAACAAATCGTTTCAAAGCAGTATAAATATGCATAACATTATAAGTGATATCATTTTGTAAATCAATAGAGAAAAGACCATATGTCATTGTATTATTTCCAATAAGATAAAATTAAAAAAATAAATTGAAGTTTATATCTGTAAAGTTCAAAAAAAAAACCCAAAAGGTACAAGTCTTAAAACTAAAATTAAGTTCTTAGAAAAACTAAGAACATAAAAAGTCTTTTCTAAAACTAAAATGAAACCACTATTAAGAATTAAACTACATATTCCAACAACTCCCACAGCGAATGTATCTTGCTTCCTCAATAGATGCAGTGTACACTTCCCATTGGTTTTTGAAGGTTTCCCATCCTCTGCAAGATATTCAAAATATGGATTGTAGAATCAAAATCAATCCACAATGTGTTATAAATATATTAATCATATTATATTCATAACAAACAAATGACATTGATATACCTTTTTCTTTAAGTCATTTCTTAAATTTGGTGCAATCTCTTCATGTGTCTCTTCTTATCACAGAAGAAAAACTTAGGATCTTTCTTAAATTCACCACTTTGTATCGGTATTTTCCTTTTCCTTTATCTTTTTTTTTTGCTTGATTCTTCTTCTTTCCATGAGATAGCATGAATGCACTATCACTCATCTCTTTTGTCAACCTATCTTCCTTTTGAACACACATGGTAAGTAATTTATTGATTGATCATTTATTCTTATCTATGTTACAAGAGATTTTAAAAGAACCATATGATTATGGAAAAGTACTCAGAATATAATTCACAGTGAAAGAATTAGACATTAATCTCAACTGTCTTAAGTTGAATTACAATATCTCTCATTTGCATGATGTGTTCTCGCACACCAATCACTGAACTGAGACTTGAGGATAAAAATTTCATAATAAGGGTACCATCAAGTGCTATATTTGAAGTCTCATATTGCTAATCAATAGCCTCCAGGTATGTCGCAACATCATTATACTGATCGATATAACCAAGAATATTAGCAATGAATATTACATTTAATATCAGAGTACTAAAAGAATGTATAACTACAAAATAAAATTATTTATGCTTAAAATTGATACTACAACTGTAAATCATATTTTACCAATGTAAATCATACTTAAAATATCATGAATCTAGCACATAAAACTTACTTGTAAGCTAAAGTCTTAATTCAATAAGATTTA
>JAJTVC010002298.1:0-16427 GCA_022433055.1 Begonia peltatifolia | reverse complement strand
AGTGGCGACGGGAGTGTCCACTCATGGTAGTCCCACTAGACGATTTTGAGCTTATTTTGGGGCTGGAATTCTTCCGGCAAACCAATGCAATGATCTTGCCACATCTTGGCGTAATGGTGATCCAAGATGACCTATCACCGTGCATGGTGAAAGCGGAGACACGCGGAGGCAATATTATGCAGTCATCTCTTCAACTAAAGGCGGGCTTAAGAAGGGCGAGACCACCTTTTTGGCAACGTTGAGGGAGGTCAAGGCGGACCAGACTAGCAAGGTGCCGAGAGAAGTGCTACGGGTACTCGAGGAGTACGGGGATGTGATGCCATCGGAGCTACCGAAGAAGCTTCCACCGAGGCGCGGTGTGGATCACAAAATTGAGCTAGAACCCAGGGCGGTTCCACCAGCACAGGCACCTTACCGCATGTCACCTCCGGAGTTGACGGAACTACAGAGACAATTTGACTAGTTGTTGTAGTCGGGTTACATCCAGCCGTCCAAAGCACCATATGGGCCACCGGTACTATTCCAGCGCAAGAAGGATGCGGCGCTGCGGATGTGTGTTGACTACCGGGCATTAAACAAGGTGACTATCAAAAACAAATACCCTATTCCTCATGCAGGTGACTTGTTCGACAGATTGGCGAACACCAAGCTCTGGACCTACGATCGGGCTATTGGCAGGTGCGCATTGCGCGCGGTGATGAAGCAAAGACGGCCATGGTGTCACGCTACGGGTCGTACGAGTTTTTGGGGATGCCATTTGGGCTAACCAACACACCCGCCACTTTTTGCAACCTGATGAACGAAGTACTTTATGACTTATTGGATCATCATGTAGTGGTATACTTGGATGATATTGTCATATATTTGGAGTCACTCGAGGAGCATGTGCGGCACTTGCAGGAAGTGTTCGAGAGGCTGCTGTAGCACTCTCTATATGTCAAAAGGGAGAAGTGCGAGTTTGGAGTAGAAGAGATCAACTTCCTTGGCCATTATATCAAGCGGGGCTCGATACGCATGGATGGTCACAAGGTGGCCGCAATCGACGGATGGATTGCGCCAACCAAGGTAACTGAGATACGATCTTTTTTGGGTCTAGCTAACTATTACCACAGGTTTATTGCGGACTACTCAAGGATTGTAAGTCCATTGACGGACTTATTGCAGAAGGAACAAACTTGGCATTAGACGGATGCATGCCAAGAAGCATTTGTGCGGCTCAAGGAGGCGGTTTCCTCTGAGCTGGTGCTAAAGTTGCCGGATTTTGCAGCACCATTTGAGGTGCATACTGATGCTTCGGACCGAGCGATTGGCGGGGTCCTTATGCAAGATGGGCATCCAGTGGCATACGAGAGAGCCGCAAGCTCAAAGGGGTATTCGGCCAACGAGAAGGAGATGGTTGCGGTGATTCATTGCCTCACAACATGGAGGCACTACTTGTTGGGGACCAAGTTCGTGGTCGTGACGGACAGTGTGGCCAACACCTACTTTCGGACACAAAAGAAGTTATCGGCCATGCAAGCAAGGTAGCAAGAGTTCTTGGCCGAGTATGGCTTCACATGGGTGCACAAGCCAGGCACCGAGAACAAGGTGGCAGATGCACTTAGCCGAAAGGCATGCGGGGAGATAGTGGCAGCATTAACCGAGGTAAGTTCTAACTTTTTGGAAGAGATTAGAACTGCAGCAAAGGAGGATCAAGATTACATCCGGATGATAAAGCAAGTCGAGGAGGGCTTGATTCGGAGGTATTGGCTTGAAGATGGCCTATTGAGGGGCCGCGGCAACCATATATTTGTTCCAAGCGCGGGCGGGATGCGCCAGAAAATCTTGAGGGAGACCCACGACACTCGGTGGGCGAGCCATCCAAGCGTGGAGCGCATGGTGGCACTTTGCGCCGTAGCTACATATGGCCCAAAATGAAGGAGGACGTGGAACTACACGTCAAGACTTGTCTCATTTGCCAAATGGACAAGACGGAGAGAAAGAAGCAAGCGGGGCTACTTCAACCTCTCCCAATCCCGGAGAAGCCGTGGGACTCGGTTTCTATGGATTTCATCACGGGCCTACCGCCTATCGGGAGGATAGGCACCATTATGGTCGTGGTGGATCGGTTCTCCAAATATGCAGTGTTCATGGGAGTACCGAAGGAGTGCTCAGTGCACGATGCGGCCGAGCATTTTCTCAAAGGTGTGGTGAAATATTTTGGCCTCCCCGTGAGATCATAAGCGATCAGGATTCGACGTTCACGAGCAGATTTTGGACAGCCTTGTTCAAATACTTAAGGACGGAGCTCAAATTTTCCACCGCATTTCATCCTCAAACCGATGGCCAAACGGAGCGCATCAACGCATTGCTCGAGTACTTGCGGCACTATGTATCGGCAACACAACGGAATTGGCTCGAACTACTTGAGTCGGCCCAATTCTCCTACAACATTCACAAGTCCTCATCGACCGATTAGCCCAGCAGAGCTGACACTCGGCTTTCAGCCTAGCACACCATTGGACATGGGGCAGCGAGGGGAAGGACGGGGTTCTTGCCCAGCGGCATACCGATTTGCACTCGACCGAAAGGAGCTGCTCGAGCAGGCCTGAGACAGCCTTGCCAAAGCTCAACACCGAATGAGGAAATATGCCGATCCAAAGAGGAGGATGTCGGAGTTTAAGGAAGGAGGCCGGGTTTTCTTAAAGCTAACTCCACAATTATGGAAGAAGGTCAAGGACTGACGGTTCCACAAGGGGCTACTTCCAAAGTATGAGGGGCCATTCGTGGTCACTAAGCGGGTTGGATCGGTTGCCTACCGATTGCAACTTCCCGAGAGGCTCAAATTGCATCCGACCTTCCATGTAAGTTTTCTTAAACCTTATCATCAGGGGGATCGGGCGCGCCCGGGGTGCGGGTGGAATTCTCAAAGAAAATCGCCAAAATTCTTGACCACCGAACCATGTTGGGCAGCAAGAAGGATAGGCGGCGGGAATTCTTAGTGCAATGGGAAAATGAAAAGGAGGCCACGTGGGAGAAGGATATCAACCTATGGCAATTCGAGGGGCAAGTCACCGACTACCTAGCTTGGGTGTCGACGAGGCCGTCGACTTCAATTGGTCGGGGTGGATTGTCACACCTCATTTCCCATGATGCATGAAGGCAAGGGCCAATGGCCCGGAGGAGAGGAGCAGCGGGGATACTCCTCGGGAGTGCGAGGCGCGCGGCCCACAATGGGCGCCCAGCAGATGGGCGCGCGGCCCACCAAGTCGCACATGGTGCGCAATCCATGAAGCAAACATGGGCCGAAAGTCAGATCTGTGAAGCTATGCAAGTAAGTGCTAAAATGGCTTAAGTGTTGTGCGGAGCATTTAGAAGGCAGTAGTTACACGCATGCGGCGCAAGGCTAACGCATGCGGTGCAAGGCTGGCGCAGTCGGGGAGTTAGACACCAGCCGGGCGCTAGAGTTATGAAGGCGCGCAGTTGGCACACACGGAGTACACACGGATTGGACACGGAGTGGAAATGACCGTTGGGGCATTATGGCACACGGACATAGCCGTTGGCGGGGAGTTATGCCTTGGCAACTAAGCAGGCACGCGGGATGGACCTAGCGGGCCAAGAGAGCGCTGGCGCGGGGCGTTGGGCGCAGGAAGCTATCTTCAGACAAGGCACGCATGACAGAATGGCAACCAAGCCTAACGCACGCAGCAGACATTGATGGCACAAGGCGGACATCAATGGTGCGCGCAGCAAGCGTGCGGCGAGCATTCATGGCGCGTGCGCGGCCGGCATTGAAGATGAGCATCTGAGGACATTAAGTGAGAAGCTGCACATTGTTATCACATGTAACTTATGGCTCGGCCATATCAAGTATATAAATCTCTTGAGACACCAAGCCGAGGTATCCTATAAAGGAGTTCCTAAGGCATTGTGTGGTGTTCCTTGAGCGAGTGTTCCTAGTCTTTTATATTCGGAATAGAAAAGAGGATTGGGAGGTTTTGCTCCCGTAAACACTTTTGTTATTTCTACTTATTTCTGCGAGCACCGAAGAGGAGGAAGGCGGGTCAAGTCGGGGACTTGGCGGCGCGCATCTCGAAGGCGAAAATTCTAGGTGCGAATTTGGGGGTGTGACATCGAGCCACGGCAGGGCGAGACCATGTCTGAGCACTTGAGCAGAACGCTCGGGACACAAGCAAGCCGCGCACGTGGGACTGACAACGAACGCGCGCGAGACACGCACGCGGTGTGCGGCAGGTGCGCCCACGGCGCACGGCTGGCAGACAGCAGACGCGCACAGCGCGCGCATTCAAGAAGGCATTAAAGCATTTGTGCATTGATGGCCAATTTTGAATGATATGGTTGAGCCATTTTGTGTATATAAACCTCTTGAAACAGCAAGCCAAAGGTATCTGATAAAAGAGTTCCTTAAGCTATTGTGGTGTGCCTTGAGTGAGTGTCGTAGTCTTTGTATTTGGAATAGAAAGAAGGTTGGGAGGTTTTGCTCTTGTAAACACTTGTGTCTGTTTGTGCAATTCATTCCGCAAGCACCAAACGAGGAAGGCTTGTCAAGTCGGGGACTTGGCGCCGCACATCCCACCGAGAAGGTGAAAATTCAATGTGCGAATTTGGGGGTGTGACAACTGGTATCAGAGCTCGGTCAACCACAAAGATGGAATCTCTGGAGCAAGGAACCTTGCAAGCTATTTTTGCGAGGCTCGACGTGTTGGAGAGCTTTGTCGGTATATCAATGGTAACATTGGAGGATAGGCCGTTGGTGGTGGACCTTCGGCTGATGAAGAAGGAAATGGGCGATTTCCAAGCATCGGTGGGGACGGACAATTTGGCTATCGAACAACATGTCATGGACACCGTTGATAGGATAGACAATGAGCTTGCCAAGATAGGTAAGAACGCGGTTAGAGGCTCAAGCTGAAGGTTCGCTACTTCGACCATGCAATATAAGGTACCCAAACCTAAACCTTATACAAGCAACCACAATGCAAAGGAATTGAAGAACTTCCTTTGGGACATAAAGCAATACTTCATGGGCGCAGCTGTTGAGGAGGACAACCAGGTAATGATTGCAAGCATGTACTTGGGTGGCGACGCAAAGTTATGGTGGCGACAAAACCAGGATCGGAAGCCACACATAGACATTTTTTAGGCGCTCGAAAGTAAACTCAAAGACTGTTTCCTACCGCAGAATTCGAAATGGACCGCGAAAGAGGCGTTGAGGAAATTATGGCAAATTGGCATAGTACGTGACTATGTAGGGAATATAGCTCACTTTTACTCGATATTTCAACTTTGCATGAGAACGACAAGCTGTTTAACTTCATGACGGGACTTCAATTGTGGGTGCAAGTGGAATTGAAGGTTCATGGCGTGAAAGATGTGCAAGCGGCTATCTCCATTGCCGAGGCCCTTGGGGACTACAAGTTCTCGACCCCAAGCGAGAGGAGGAAGGGCAAGGAGGAGAGGCGCACGGGCAAGGCAAGTGGTGGAAGCATGGCAAAGGGGAAACCATTCCAAGGGGCTTCTAAAT
Organism: Begonia peltatifolia; assembly: GCA_022433055.1. NCBI lineage: Eukaryota > Viridiplantae > Streptophyta > Magnoliopsida > Cucurbitales > Begoniaceae > Begonia > Begonia peltatifolia. Next base: position 10,900 of record JAJTVC010002298.1, on the reverse strand, counting down.
CCAATGGACGTGATCACTCCCAAAAGAAGAGGGTGTCGGGATGTTTCATATGTGGTGGCTCACACTTTGCCCGAGATTGTCCGAACAAGGGAGCGGCAGCTTCCTTGCCCATCAAACGAAGAAGACAAGCCTCAGGTGAACCTCATTCAGCTTATCAATGCCCTCACAAGCGAAGAGGCGAGGCCTTCTCACAAAGGCTCATGTATGTCGAGGTTACCATCCAGGGGAGGAAGGTACGTGCAATGTTGGACACAGGTGCAACCAACAATTTCATCTCGTATAAAAATGCACGGGAGCTTGGCTTGGAGATGGAGCGGAGCGCAAACAAAATCAAGGCTGCCAATTCAGGTGCACAGCAGATCAAAGTTACGACACAACCCTTGATGTGTGTAGGGGAGTGGCGACGGAAATGCCCACTCATGGTGGTCCCCCTAGACATCTCGCCGTGCCTGCTTGTGCAGGTGCTTGGGGCCATAGGTGGATCCGCGAGCCAGCCGCCCTGTCTGTGCGTGCCCCTGTGGCCCTGGCAACGAGCGCCTAGTGGCCCAGGTGGCGCGCGCGTGGTTTTCCCACTGCCTGCGCGCGGGGTTTTCCCCACCAGCCAAACAGTCTCCGATTGGCCTGAAATTTTAACCACGTAAGCACCGTATTATTGAAGTATATTGTGGAGCGTTTCTGCACTCAACTCTTGTAACACCCTGAAATTTTTCGTTAAAATGATTTCCGGATTTACGTATTAGTAGACGGCGGAGTTTTAGTCAGAATCAAAAGAGGAAAATTTATACTGTTAAGTAAAAGATTATTTTGAAACTAATAGAAAAGAGAAAATTATAAAATTCCAACCGGAAGCGAACTGATTGACTGTTTAACAAAAAAATTAGAGCTTAAGGGTGATTTGGTAATTAAGTTTTTTATTATTATTATTATTATTTATATTATAAAAAATAAAAAATAAAAGAAAAATAAACCATTCCTGCTCATACTATTCCCCCCCCCCGGTTCTAGTTTCTTCTCTCCCCGCGTGAGGTTCTCTGTGTTTTTTTCCTCCCCCTTTATTTTTTTCATTTTCCTCTCAGTTTTGCACTAAAGAGGAACCAGATCATCTATTTTCCCCTCTGCCGAAGAACGCAGCTCCATCTCCTCTTTGTTTTTCTGCTCTATCTCACGTGGAACACGACCCTCTCTTCGATTTCGGTAAGTGTTCTCTTTCTTTTCTTGTTTTGGCCAACAAAATCTAGGATTTTCGGATTGGACATTCCTCAAATTATGTTAGATTGTACTCAAAGGAGTTAGAAAGTAATAGATTTGTAAAAATAATGTGAGTTTGCTGAAGTTTTGGAAAAAGGGAGGGATTTTTTATACAGCGTAGCTCGGTTTTGGCATTTTTCACCTAAGCTCCGATTGTTCATTTAAAAACCATTATGGTAGATTGAATTAGATACTTTAAGGAAACTTTTGGCTTTGGAATCATCACTCGTTTATTAGGACACTGAGCCATGGGCCATGACACTTAAAGCATTTAAGGTCTCGCGATCTAGGGGAATTTGCACTCTCTATTAGGGTCTTGTTGCTTGATTCTTTGGGTGGCCAACTACGTGGAAACAGTTTCTTTCCCTCAGCTTTGGTGAAAGTTTTGTTTGGTTCTGGTTGTGGAGGGGCGATCTTAGGAGTAGTCTTGAGCAGAAATTTCTAGGTGAAACTAGCTTTTCTCTTCCTACTAAGTTGTCGCTCTACTTTCATGGCCATTTGTACTACCGCATCAAGGGATTCTAGGGGATGCAGCTCAATAATGACTCCTATATCTTGGTGCAATCCTCAAATAAATCTTGCAAACACTTGCTCTTTAGGCTCGTCCATATCTCCACGAATCCTAAAAGTCTCAAACTCAGTAAAGTACTCTTCAACAAATCGACCTCCTTGTCTAAGGTTTTGGATTTGTAAGAATAGCTCTTGTCGGTATTGGCTAGGTCATATCTTTTGGTCATGAGGGACTTTATCACTCTCTAAGTGGTGACAGGGTCGTCTCCTATCTTTTATCTTTGGGATTTAATATTGGCCCACCAGAGGGCTGCGTATCCCGTGAGCTCGACCAAAACTAGCTGAATTTTAACCTTATATGAATATTCATAGTAGTCAAAGACTTTCTCCACTTTATCTATCCAATCTAGAAAGGTGTTACCATCGCACGCGCCATTGAATGACGGAACATGCAACTTAATGTTCCTAATATCGTCTAAGTCCTTTCGACGACTAGACCTGAAATTCTCTTCTTCGTCTAGGGTCCACTCATCATCATCATGATTGTTAAAGTCTTGGAATCTCCTTCTTGGGTTGGGTGGCCTCTCACTCATTAGAGAATGATCCCGGTCGGGAAATCTCCTGGGAGGTGCAGAGATAGCATGTGATAGGATTGCATTGACGACTTTTACTTTCATATTGTACTACTTACTGAGCGTTAGGCTTATGTTGTGTGTTCTATGGTGTAGATGCTGACGATATTGCTGGTGAGCCTCGAGAGCCTAGTCCTGAGGCATAGCACGGTTGGCGGCGTGCGACCGAGGCACTGGACGGTGGATTTTGTTAGGGCGACCCGACCCGTGGAGACGGTAGGTGATGGCTTGGCTATTGCAGGTATTTTATTTTGCTATGTCGATGTACAGTTGATTAGACAAGTTGTATAGGCGTCGGTTGTAAAGGGGTTTATGGAGTGCGTGTGATTTCAGTGACGTACGCATTTGCTTTACATGTAGAAGCTTGGTATTGCTCTATACTGTGGACTTTCCTCATTTGTAGTTGATAGATTTTCATTGTCTTTAAACTTTGATTATTTTGTTATGGAGATTCTCTAGATGGTTGATAGATAAATATTGTTAGTTTCTGGTGAACTGTGTGTAGGGTTTAAATTTTGGGATAGTCAGTTTTTAGCCGTTACTCTGCCGAAATTCGGGAGAGAGATTGGGAGTCGAGAGGATATGGAATAAATTGGGATGTGTACAGTGAGTGTTAGAGAAGTGTGGATGGGAGTGGGTGTGCGGTGTGGTCCAGGTGCGCAGGGCACGCGGCCCTGTGGGTGCTCGCGGGTCGTGCGGCGTCGGGTGAGGGTGTGCGTGCGGACGTGCGGTACGGAGACAGGGTGCGTGGGGCACGCGGCGTTGTGACCGTGCGCATGACGTGGTGATGTTGAGTTGGCACACGCAGCACCGTGAGGGTGCGCGCGGGGCATCGAAGTGAGGGCGTGGGTGCACGACACCGAATCTGTGTAGTTCGAGGTATGTGTTGGACTCCTTCCTAGGATTTCGGGCCTTGTTCGTTTTATTTTAAACTATTTTAAATTGTTGTCTTTTCCGCTGCGTATTTTTATATTGAGGATTTTGTGTTCCCTCTTTGAGGTGCGAGTTGTTTTCAAATCAAGTCGAAGATTTTTATACTCACAAATGTTCTTTTGAATAAGATTTAAAAAAGAAAGTGGTATTAAAGTGAGTTATGTCAAGTTTCTGTATGTCATAGTGTGTAGACGTACTGTAGCGCACCGGGAACGTGTAGGTTCACGGGGCGTTACAACTCTTTAGACATCTCGGCATGCATTACTGAACCACCATGAGTGCCGCCCCGCCCCCCGATTTCTCTCCTCTCCCGCGCGACGATCGGCACCCTCTTCAAGCAACGTTCGGCCGATTCCTTCTCCGTTTCCTCATATCACAGTAGGTTTTAGTTAGTTCTGAGTAGATAGTTAGTGTGTTGGTGGTTTTTAGCAACAAAAACTGAGTTAGCTAGGGTATCGGGTTATTTGGTGAAAACCTAGGAGGAAATTGAATGTAGAGTCAATTTTGATTTGCATGTTGGTGCCTAATCTAAGAATAGAAGAAGGTTACAAAATTTGATGAGAAAAATTTAGCATTGGGATAGACGAACGCTCAAATTGTGGAGCGGTATTTGTTCGGCCACGCTCGGTCAAGTTGTGGATGTCCAAATAGGAAATGAATGAGACCATAGGAAACTAGACGTCCTCAGGAACCCGTAGTACTTTGTATCGGCCAATTTGGACGAGTATTAGAAAAGTTGTGAATTTCCAAAGTTGATCGGAAATCGAGTGGGATTTCGGGTTTTGCGGAGAGTGTTGGTGTTGGTAGGAGATTAGGACTTTCAAGTTACGAAATTATGAATTTGACGAGTTGGAATTGATGGGTGTATAATTTTATAGCTATTCTAGTTAGAGCACGAAGTTATGAAGCACGAAAGATTTCGAGAACGCTAGGTAAGTGGTGGATTGATTGTGGTTTGCCTTCGGGTGTACACCATGGAATGGTAGGATTGTTTGTTTACTTGATTGATTGTTTGCTTAAATTGTTGTTTGGTTGTCTGGTTAGTGGGTTGTGCATATGTGTTGTCATGCATCATGATTTTGAACTACGAAAGACGAGTTTTGAGCATGTTTTGAACTGAACATATGAAATGTAATCAGATAAGAAAAGATGTCAAGAATGGGTAAACACCTCGTCGTTAACGTGCTAGTGAGAAAGCAATAGAGGGTTCCCATGAATGAATGTACGTAAGATGACATGGTTTGTTAACGCCTCGTCGTTAACGGCTAGTGAGAAGGCACTAGAGGGTTCTATGATCGATGTTGGGAGGAGATTTGGTGTGGCCGTCCAGTGTGTGATCACGATGTGTGCCTCCAATCTCGCTCCGTGGGTCATGGTGTGGTTGTCCTGAGTGGAGCAGGATGTGCGCCTACTTGACTCACACGTGAAAGTGAAAGATGATAATAATGAAAACGAAAACGAAACTAAGTGTAGAAAATGCATGTGTTAGGGGGTTGAGTTGTGCATTGCTTTTACTTCATGCTACATACTTGCTAAGTATTAGGCTTACGTTTAGTGTTCCATGGTGTAGGTGAAGACGAGCTTTCCGGTGAGTTGCTATACGACAGACATGCCTAGGATAGTGTTGGTGGTGTACGATGCATGCCGGTGCAGGCAGTTGTTGGGACGAGACGACCATTGCGAGTTAAATGGTGGAATTTTTTTTGTAAGCGTTTTGAGTTAAATATCAATGTATAGGTTTTTGAGGTTATAGATTGTGTGGTACATGAATAGTTGAAAAATTGAAGTAGAACTATGTCGTTTTGAAATTTACTTCGAGAAATTATGTTTTCAAAATATAGGTTTTACTTCGTGAATTTGATCGAGGAGTATTTGTCGTGCGTCTTTGAATGAACTGGTGTTGTTGTTTTTACTGATACTAGTGCAAGGTGTCGACCGAAGTTGGTATGTGTCGACCGGTCAGTGAAAAATGTTAGGAGAGTGTCGACCGTGAGGTTCAACCGGTATGGGCAGAGCCGAAATAAGTGCCGACCCCTGGTTATAGGTGTCGACCAGACAGTGTAAAAATGGCAGCGGTGTGGACCGTGAGGGTCGACTTACGCAGACAGAGAGCATCAAGGTGTCGACCTGTGGAAGCAAGTGACGACCCCTCTCTGAGTTGTACACAGAAGTGTCGATCGGTACCTTTGGTGTCGACCGACGTAAAGACCCGAGAGATATGTAGTGTCGACCGGTGTTCCCGGTGTCGACCGATGAAAGACTCGAGACGACCCAAGTGTCGACCGGCGCATATAGGTGTCGACCGAGTGTCTCCATTTTATGTGAAATAAAATAAATTGTTGTCCGAACTGATTTTTATTGATTTTCCCGCTGCAATGTCGTTTAAAAATCTTTTTAAAAATGTTGTTTTAAGTCGAGGAATAAAAGTTTAAAATTTTACGCGAATTTTACGATGCGAGTGAAATAACGAATAATTGTCAAACCGGTCCAAGATGGACCGAAGGATGTGAGATGTTGGTATCAGAGCAGTACATGTACTGGGAACCGAGTGGGGTTCCCGGGGCATTACACAACATGAACAATAATCCTTATTCTCAGACATATAATCTTGGCTGGACACAACATCCAAACTTTCAATAGAATTCTTAGCAGCAAAATGCTACAGCACCAAGCAAACCTAAAAGAAACTACCCTCAAGGATTCTCGCAACCCAATCTTAATATGATGTCTTAAGAGAAATCAAAAAGTTTTGCCAAAGAATATGCCTCCAAAATAGACGTGATTCTGCAAAATCTGGCTGCCTCCATAAAAAATATTGAAACTCGAATGAGACAGTTGGCTCAATCATTAAACACACGGAATGCGGGGCAATTACCAAGTGATACGGAAGTGCACAAAAACCAGGAAATAAGCACTGCAAGGCCATTGTATTGAGGAATGGAAGGGAGTTTGAAATTCCATAAAAACAACTGAGGGCAGAAAATTTAAAGAAACAAGATGAGATGGTTGAACAAGAGGATTCAAATGAATTGGAAAAATGTGAACCAGTGACTGATGCTGTAGCAACACCAAAACAACAATAAGGTGAATTAAAAATTCAGAGACCACTACCATTTCCCCAACGATTGCAGAAACACAACCAGGACAAGCAGTTCAAAAGATTCCGAGACGTTCTTAAACAACTTCACATTAATGTACCATTGGTGGTTGGCTTAGATTACTAACTTCTCCATTAAGGTCATTTAATTGTCCTTGAAGGCTGGACTCTCCCTCTTGATGGGTACGAGTCTGGGGTTGGGGCACGTCCTTACCCAGGTTCGGTTCTTGAGTCATAGTATCGGGGTTTAAATCTCGGTTGAGTTCACTCCAAGTCTTCATGTGACTTCCTAAGGTTATAGGGAAAACATGTGTTGTTACGCTATATTGACCCTAAGTGTTAGGAAGGAGGGCAAAATTTAGTAGATCCCGGGTACTTAAACTTGGAACGCAAATTTAAGGGCTTAAATGGCTGTTTTTGGGAATGAAAGATGGTTGAGCCTATGACATTGTCGTAGAGCTCTGAGAGAGCTTCGAATCGATATCTTACGGGCGAAAATCTGACGCCCGTACCGAAAGTTATGATCGTTTTAAGTTTAAGAGGTCAAACCTACCAAAACAACTAGCGAACTAGGCATAAAGTTTTACAAGGGTATTAACACATTCTGATAAACATGTTTTTCTTTTAGTGTTCCATTCATGCATCAACTCAGTTATAGTTAAACCACACAGTAAGAATATAACAACATAATCACATAAATTCTAGGGTGTGTGTAAATCATGTAGAATATCCGATTATGCAAGTAAACAAAGTATTATGCCAAAGTAATTATGCCAAAGTGTTAGCAGTCATGGAATGAGGCAACAGACAACAATATCAACACAAAAACAGTATTAAATCACCAGGTACAGAGCAGCAACAGAATGGTTGTTCCGAATAAGGTAATAACACTAGCTGCTACATAGCACACCCACATGCATAATAATATAAACGTATAATACCAGTGGTCCAGCAATAGACACCTACCACCTACATCTACCCTCAAACAGTAGCTAAGCTGTAAGGTGTTCTGTTCTCACCTGCACCTTCCCTTAAACAGCAGCCAATCAGTTGAGTAAGACTTGTGCAGAAAACACAATACGAATATGAACATACGAATATGAACAGATCAACACATAAGTTTCCAGCTTTAAAGACTAAATGGTTTCGAGTTTCCAGTTTTTAAAATTTGTCCAGTAATAACATATTTACGGTAGTGTTCAAGCTTATCCTTATATGTTAGACACAAAATTAATAGAACCGGTTTCTGCCTTTTCCAAAACCAACGAACCAGAGAAGAAATGAAAAGTTTGCAGCAAACAAAAATGTGTAACGAGATCAATCCACTCATTTGTAGACATTCAGGGGGAGCTATCCATGGCTCTGATCCACATGACAACATTCCACCTCGAATGAGTCGTGTTTCACCAACAAACGAAACGGAAAAACAAAATATAAGCAGAAAACCGAATGCTGTTCGATGAGCAACCTTTTAGGCTCTCAACATAACGATCTTCCGAAGGAAGACGGCAGCAAACGAGACCGGTTTCTGGCCACTCTTTTCGTGTATCCTTCCTGGAAAAGAGAGAGGGAAGACGAGTGAAACGACGGCTATTCAAGCAACCACGGGCTTGAAAGCTCAAGGAGATGCACTCTTTCTCGGTTCTTGACCGAACCGAGCCTTACCGCTCACCAAGTTTCAAGCTACTACGGCTGAACACAAAAGGGTTATTTCTCATATATTCAACAATCTTTACACACACCAATAGCCATGTATTTATAGACCTAGGGTGGCTGAAGGGTAAAATGGGCTTGGGCTTCGAAATGGGCCACATGGTTGACCATTCTTGGTCCACTTGCACACTAGATCACCTTCAAGTTTTGACCCATTTGTTGCATCAGTGGGTTGCTAAACTACGGCCCAATTGTTACTTCTAGCCACCATCTAACTTAACATGCATCTAATCCTTATACCTAAGGATGCATGCAATTATAAAACATTACAGGATGGCGAATGTTTGCAAACAAAAACATAAGGCGAATGATTGCCAAATAAAATTCAATTACAAATTAATCATGAGGGAGACAAATCCCTTCTTCAAGTGCTTCCATCTTTAGCTCCCACGATAGCAAGTGCAAGGGTTGATCCGTGTCCTTTGTGCTCGGGTCCCATTCCAAATCCGCGAATAGGTATTCAAAACCTGTAATTCCTGCAAAAGAATTGAACTTGTTAATGAACAGGTAGGATAGAGCTCGTGCCTATGTTTGTGATCGAGTGACGGCCCTCTGGGGCACATCAGGTGACCTACTTCACCAAGCTGGACCTGTGGTCAGGATATTGGTAGGTGCGGATCGCGGATGATGACGAGGCAAAAACCGCTATGGTGTCACGCTACGGGTCCTACGAGTTTCTTGTTATGCCCTTCAGCCTAACCTATGCGCCGGCCACATTTTGCAACCTGATGACCGAGGTACTATACGACTTTTTGGACCGCTATGTGGTTGTCTACCTGGATGATATAGTCGTCTACAGCGAGTCACTTGAGGTGCACATACAACATTTGAGGCAAGTGTTGGAGCGGCTGCGGCAACAATCATTGTATGTGAAGCGGGAGAAATGCGAGTTTGGCACGGAGGAGATCAACTTCCTCGGCCACTACATAAGACGGGGTGAGATTCACATGGATGGTCGCAAGGTGGAGGCGATCAACGGATGGACCGCGCCCACCAAGGTACCGCAAATTCATTGCGGACTACTCTAGAATAGCAAGCCCACTGACGGACTTGTTGAGGAAGGAGCAAACTTGGCAATGGACGGACTCATATCAAGAAGCATCCGAGCAACTCAAGAGGGCAGTGTCTTCCGAACCAGTGTTGAAGTTGCCGAATTTTGTAGCACCATTTGAGGTGCACACCGATGGGTTGGACAGGGCTATTGGAGGGGTTCTAACACAAGACGGTCATCCAGTGGCATATGAGAGCCGCAAGCTCAAAGGGGCGGAAGAGAGGTATTCGCCCCAAGAGAAAGAAATGGTGGCGGTAATTCATTGCCTTATGACATGGAGGCACTATTTGTTAGGGACCAAATTCGTGGTGGTGACGGACAATTTCGCCAACACATATTTCCGGATGCAGAAAAAGTTGTCGGCTAAGCAAGCACGGTGGCAGAAATTCTTAGCCGAGTTTGACTTCACTTGGTTGCACAAGGTGGGCATCGAGAATAGGGTGACTGATGCCCTAAGTTGAAAGACACACGAGCAGACCGTGGCATCAATCACTAAGGTACAATCTAACCTTGTTGATGAAATCAGGGAAGCTGCAAAGGAGGATCAAGCATATATCCGGGTGGCAAGCCTAGTTAAAGAAGGCTTAGTCCGAAGATATTGGCTAGAGGATAGCTTGTTGAGAGGCCGAGATAACCGGATACTTGTTCCAAGTGCAGGAGGCATACAATAGCGCATATTGAGGGAGACTCATGACACACAATGGGCGGGCCATTCAGGCATTGAGCGCATGACGAACAGCTAAATTCGATTCTGTCGCTAGATGTCATGCTCGTCCTGAATTCGTTGCATCTTGGGTGATCCCATTGAGCTCTTTTATAATTTCCTCCAGAATCAACGGCTTTAGAGATAAGGATGACAATTGCGCTGCCACTTTTGAGACTAGCTCTAAATTAAATCTCTGAAATTCTGCACTCAACTCCTTAGACATCTCGGCGTTCATTGCTGATATTGAGGTCGAAATTCGGCTCAATGCATCGGCCACTATATTGGCTTTGCCAGGGTGGTATTTGATCTCCAAGTCGTAGTCCTTCACAAACTCCAACCACCGCCTCTGCCTCATGTTCAGTTCCTTCTGAGTGAAGATATACTTCAGACTTTTGTGATCTGAGTATACCTCACACTGCTGTCTATAAAGATAATGCCTCCAGATCTTTAGCGCGAAAACGACCGCCGCTAACTCCAAATCATGGGTTGGATAATTTCGCTCAAAGGGCTTTAATTGCCTCGAAGCATAAGCAATCACTCGTATGTTTTGCATCAAGACACAACCCAATCCAATTCTGGAAGCATCACAGTAAATATTAAACTTCTCGTTCATCAACGGAAGTGTCAATACTGGAGCTGCAGTCAATTCCTGATTCAACATCTGGAAACTGTGCTCACAGTCCTCCATCCATATATACTTGACTTCCTTTCGCGTCAGGCGAGTTAGGGGTGCTGCAATCTTTGAAAATCCCTCAATAAACTTCCTTTAGTAACCCGCTAACCCCAGAAAGCTTCGAATCTCTCTGACGTTCCTTTGCTGTGGCCATTCATTGATCGACTGTATTTTAGCCAGATCCACCAATATTCCTCCGCCTGAAATTACATGTCCAAGGAAATGGACCTTATCCAGCCAAAACTCGCACTTGGAGAACTTCGCATACAACCGATGCCGCTTCCGTAACTCCCAAAATTTTGTACGTTTTGCCCCTAAAATATTTTGTGTAGTACTT